>VZTI01001451.1:869746-902048 GCA_013397865.1 Struthidea cinerea
GGCGAGGCGACGAGTGGGGCCAGCCCCTTAAAGGGGCCGCCGTCTTCCCGCAGCCCCCCACGGGCTGCTCATTATCGTCACTAAACCAACGTTACTGATCGGTCCTTAAGCCAGCTGTGGGGTTGTGGTGCATTTCCAAGGCCTGGCTCGGGGGTTTAGGTGTCTGCAGTTGGCAAAGCCAGGTTGGGAAGGGAGATGGGGTGCTCCTTCTCTGGGAAAAGCCGGGCTGCTGGCTGAAAGCCGTGCAGAAATGTCTTCCCAGGTGGATCGTGTTGTAAGATCAAAGCAAAAATAAATTTTAAAAAAGTAATAAGAAGAATGTGGAAAGTTCTATCCCTCAGTGAGCACTGCCAGAGCCTTGTACCATTGCGCTTAGGCAGATCCTGGAATGCTTTCCACCTCCATCTCTGCGAAAACGCAAAAGACATGCAAAATGTGTTTAAAAACCACAAAGAATCACATGGGGTTATGGGGTTATTTACCCGGGAAAAAAGGAGCCTCGGGGACCTTACGGCTTCCTATAACTCCCTGACAGGAGGCTGGAGCCGGGTGGGGGTCGGTCTCTTCCCCCAAGTAACAAGTGACAGGACAAGAGGAAATGGCCTCAAGTTGCACCAGGGAAGGTTTATACTGGCTATCAGGAAAAAAATTCCTCATAGAAAGGGTTGTCAAGCATTGGAACAGGCTGCCCATAGAAGTGGTGGAGTCACCATCACTGGAGGTATTTAAAAGATATAGATGTGGCACTTAGGGACGTGGTTTAGTGGTGACTTTGCTACAGATTTATGGATGGGCTCAATGATCTGGAAGGTCTTCTCCAGCATGAATGATTCTAAATGACTCTAAACACAAAAACATATTTTAAGAACATTTGATGGACTTAATTATGTGCTTTCTGTGCAGGGCTAGGATTTGGACTTAATGTTCCTTGTGGGTTCCTTCCAGCTCAGCATATTCTGTGATTCTGTGATTTATCAAGGTTTCAGCTTCCATACCACACCCTGGATTTTGGTACCCTCGCAGAGGGACAATGCACACCCTGAACTGCTTCTCCTGCAGTGGATAAATTCCCCAAAGCAGAGGGATTGCACAAATACCTTAGTTTAGGGCTTGCTGCTGTAGTAAAATTCCACATAGACTTTACTGAGGAAGAAAAAAATTAAAATTCTGCCTTTTTTTTTTTTTCCTTGGTTTTGGGTTTTTTCCTTAAAGTAACCTGGAATCTAGACAATGCTTTTCTAAATTTTGCCATGAAGTCTCACCTGGCCTTCATACTGAGCTATTCTGACACCAAGGGAAGTTTACAGCATGTTCAGTGAGGCTGCACTGGGAGTGGTTCAGAGACTGAGTGGGATAGCCAGGCAATAGCATAGGGATACTGCCAGGACAAAACTTGCATTCTCAAATAGTAAAACATTATCACTAGAGCTGCAATCAAAGAGTATTTCTCAATCTGAAAGAGACAAACCAACCACCTCAAAGTCTAACCACTTCTACTAGTTCCTCTTCAGAAGCCTGATAGCAGTTTGATAGCTGCCAAATATTAGTGAATACCAGGTACCCCCAAGCCCACTGAGAAAGCACAAAAATGGAAAACAGCTCAGAGTTTTATTTATATGTCAATGTATTTCTCTTTTTATTTTCATACCTACATATATGTTGACTTAATCTGATAAACTTAGTTTGTATTTAACTTGTTAGGATTCAAGATACATGGATTGACTATAATAACTTTAAAGTATTCTAGCTAAAAGAGTATTCTGGGATATGAAGGAAGCCATTTGTGAGTATAGTTCAGCTGCAAAACCTGTTTGGTGAACTCAAAGGAAATCACCACACTTGAGTTTTGGTCCTTGGGTAGCAGTCAGGCAAGACCAGGGATGGTGCACCACATACCTGTCCACTGCCTTCACCTAAGCAGGGAAAGGGGAGTGATCAGGCAAGCTCTGGAGGCTCTGAGAGGTTTGTACAGACTGGAGAAAATAGAGAAGATGTCCAAGAAGATATGAAAAAATATTTTCACAGAAGCAGCTTCAGCAGAATGACAGAAGTTCCAGTTCTGCCTGTGTGTGGTTTATGTAAGTGGCTGAACAAATGCTTGACACAGCTTTTTGCTTCTGCCTCAGAAAGGATTATTTTTGCAGCGGATACAAATTTTGAGGTGTGAATCGATGCACACTCCTTCCTGAGATGAGGCAGGTCACTATGACATCCTCATCTTCTCTAAAGTTCACAGAGCTTTAAAACTCTGTGTGCCAGACAGGAGGTGATCCAGGTCCCACTGAACGCAATTCAAGGGAAGCAGAATTGTGCTCTGAGTTAATGTTGGACTCATTGCCATTTGGGCTTAATAGAAGCTGGGGGTCTCACCTGTCATACTATAGAACTTTGTCCTGCTTCACAGAGCTAAAGAACTATACACAACCAGCCTCAGGGATGAACAGTTTTTGTTGCTCATAACATTATAAAGCACTCAGGGCTTGGCAGGGTGGGTTAGACAAAGAAAATTTCCTACTGAAACCATAAGCAGGTTTATAATAATATATGCTCTTTATGGTTCTCCAAAATTGTAAGATACTTTTGATTTGGATCTCACATCTTTCAGAAGTACAAAAATGCCCAGACCCTGAGCATCACTGGTGCTTTAACAGCAGCTGCACACTAAGACATCCACATCCCACATAATAATTGAAGCATAAAAAATTATTAAACACTGTGGAAAATGCTGCATGACTAAAAAACTCAGCAATTTTCTATTAGTTCTGCCTTCACTTTTAATTTCTTAATTGCTTCTTCTGAATGCAAAATTATCTTACCAGGCTATCACTGCAATGAATATTAATACTCCCCCAAAAAACAAACCCCCAAAACAACAGCAACAAAACAGAATTAAAGATTATATTTGTCAATTAGTATCATAGAATAAAAGAGTGGTAACAGAACGTAACTGTTCCTATGCTGCTAAATGCCTGAGGATTGTTTTGTTAGTAAGAGTGT
Organism: Struthidea cinerea; assembly: GCA_013397865.1. Taxonomy (NCBI): domain Eukaryota; kingdom Metazoa; phylum Chordata; class Aves; order Passeriformes; family Corcoracidae; genus Struthidea; species Struthidea cinerea. Next base: position 872,744 of record VZTI01001451.1, read on the forward strand.
TGGTGCTAGGTACATATATCTGACAGGAAAAAAACCAGGCCAGAGCATTTTCATCAAGAAAAGATTAATAAGCTCCAAATGTACTACTAGATATATATGTATTGCATATATGTGTGTAAATACCAGTGACAAAAGATGACTTTATTTTATATTTGGATGGCCAGATAAATAAAGCCACAGGAGCAAACCTGCCCTTAGGTGCCATGCACTGTTAGGATACTTGGGCTGCTTTTCAGCCTAATGGTGGCCTAGGGGAGAGAGTCCAAAGGGAAAAAGAAGTGACCATCACCCTGTGCCATGTTACTCAGCAGGGACAATAGAGCGCCCTGACCACTGACAGCAGCCTTGTTTGTTCTGGGGGAGAGGACAGCAATAGCTCTTCCATTACATGGATGAAAACAGAACGTAAACATCCTATGGCCAAAGATTCTTCTTTTTTAAAATGGTTAAAGAGATGAAATTTCTTACGGAAAATGTCAAGAATGGAAGAAAGGCAGCTTTGCAGGGCTCCCTTGTTACGCTGTTGTGGTTTATAGCACCTTTCAGTTCAGATAAAACTAATGTCAGGTTTTGCCCTCCCCTGCCCAGATTTCCCCACATTCTCAAGTGCCACGGTGGTAGATGAGGGAGTGCAGAGGCAGTCACATTTATACCACAGAGTCCTTCAGGGCTTTCATTTAGATAGTACAAATCCTCTGATATGAATGTCACTCTTCAGAATATAAACAGTTGTAACAAAACATGAAGGATCTACATAAATTTCCAGAAGCGCAGACAAAACAAAAAGCCAAGGTCAAATCACTGGATGCTCATAAGGATCCCTGAAGTGCTTCCAGATACTGTCATGCCAAACAGTTACAATGTTTTATACTTGCATGGAGACAGGCATTCATAATCTCAGAATGCCTTCCCCCCACACCAAAAAAAGGTCATTTTGATATTTAGGTGGCAAGTGGGAAAACTGTGATGCTTCTGGAGTTCAATCTTTTCACCCGGACAGACCCGGTGAAATCCTGTCATCTCCTCATGCTATGCCCCAGTCAATTCATGTGACTAATTACATCAGTCATCTCCTCTTCTGCCATCACAAAGTCCAAGATTATTTCCGAGTTTGCTCATCTGGTGATGCAGTTCCTCTCTACAAATGATCAGCATGGCCTCGTCATGTGGAGAGCCTCAGCTAAAACACACAGCACACTCTCAATTAGTGAACACTTCTTTAAGTCAAATAACACAGGAGGGTTCAGTGCCATGTCAGTTGGACTGTGATCAAGAATAATGGAGATTTTACAAAATAAAGCTCTTTTTTTTTCACATTTTGCTGCCTTGCCTCAAAAATACAGCTCACCTATATGAGATGGGGAAGAAAAAGGAGGAAAAAAATGAAAATGTCAGGTGTTAAGCCTGCATTAGAAGATTACAGACCAGTAAGCATAGAGGAAGGTGGAAAGAGGAACTACAGCCATTTTAATCATGTTTTATCTCTACTGGAAAATAGAGAGATAAATTAGAGTAGTAGACCTGCTACAGAATAGAGCAGAACACAGTATTAGACTCTGAGATCTTTAAGCTGCTTATAAAAGTTTGTGAAATACAGAATTTCTTCAGTGATCACCCCATGGGCACCATTGCACTAACAAGTACTTTGAGTATTTGCAGTGGTGAACCTATGCTGGTAGCAAAAAGGCAAGGGAAGAGACCTGCTAAGCAACTGAGAAAATCCAGCATTACCAAGTTTAGGAGGTCATGGCCACAGACCGCACTTCTGAACTTAGGGAAGTCAGTGGAGGAAAAGCCCCAGCTGCACCTACTCTTCTGTAGCTCAGTGTAGTGGAAAACGAACACCTCAGCAGGTGCTAGGCCATCACCTTTGCTCATATGAGAGGCGCCTTTCTCCAGCAAAACTCCTAAATGTCACTGTATTTATTCATTCTGGGTAGCAGTCAGTGCCTTTAAGTAAGGGCTTCACCAAGTCAGAGGAGGCTTCAAATCAGGTGATGTAGAGTGGCAGAGTTTCACTTGACCTCCCATTAACCCCAGTCAAGCCAGTTTATCGAACACAGTAAACCACCAGGACCACAGGAGGAAATAAAACATATATCTGAACTGGAACTTTCTCACAAACATTTTTGTATTTTTTTTCTCTTCCCCACAAAATGTTTCAGCTCAATCAGCAGCACAATAGTATTCCAGTTAATGGACAGAATCAATGTTTCAGAGAACAGGGAAGACAATGTCCAAGAGGGCTAGACTGTCTCATTACTCTCTGGAAGAGAACCCAGCTTTTTGTTTTGGTTTGATTTGGGTGTTTTTGACCAAACACAGTTGTGCTGCCCTTATGGAAACAAATATTCATTGATTTAATTGAGATTTCTGCCTACCTCAGGAGCATGAGACTGGTATTTTACTTTGATCACACCCTTTGTTGTGATGTAATCATTGCAGGGTTTTTGTTAATTAGTGGGTGGTTTGTTTTTTTTTTTCTTTTTCCCCAAAGTGCTTAATTCATTTGTTATTAGAAGCCCTCAGAAGAGCGTGTGGCTCATAAGTGATTTTTGGGCTGTGTCTAGGTGTTACCAAGGGACATTGTCAAGAGACCATTTCACTTTGCCTCAGCTGTTTCCTTTGCTACAGCTGTTCTTAGTTTCCTCTTCATATCACAGGGGAAGTTGCAATCTTCTGTTGGGGAAATAGGTAACAATTAAAGCACCTCAGGGAAGGGCTCTGCAGAGTATCAGTCTCACGGGACAATTTCAAAATTCAGTGAGTAAACATGGACTTCACAAAATAACAGTGTTAGGCACCGCTGAGCAAGTCATGAGCAAGGACAGCATCTCAGGCTGCATCCCATAGGATGTGTTCCTTGAGCTCCAGTGGCACAACCACGAGCTGATGGTGCTCAGCACCTCACAGGACTGCAGTGTCACTGTTGCCACTGTTCTGCCCTTGCACCACTAGTTGAGATTGAAAGGACCTGACCGTTTGGTCCCATCTGAAAACTAGAATTCAATTTAGTCAATCAAAACTTCAACTGGTTTTGCAGCATTTACTTGAACTTCTATAAACCAGATTTATCTTTGTGTGTGATCTAAGTGATATTGAGTACAAGGCTACTGAATAATAAGAGAAAAAATAGACTATAATTTAGTCATTAGCTCACCAACTACATCTACCTCTTTAAAAATATACAGTTTTGATGCAGTCATCTGTTGTATCCCATTATACTGCTACCTTCTTGTAATGCCATCAATATGCTCCAAAGAGCAGCAGACATTAAAATCGTTTTAGTGTACCAAATTGCTGAATGTAAAGAACTTTGAAGAAACCCTTTCCTCATCAGTACACATATTTTCTTGTGGGCTCTCCCATGACCTCATATGAAGTAGTTAGGTAGCACTCTTTTTCTGTGGAATAAGAAATTCCCAGTCACCAATCACCCTCATGGTAGGTATATTTAGGTTATGAAGCAGAGTCTTTGAGCACAATCATTATAAGATGCTTGGGTAGCTAGAGGGACAGAAATAGAGTCCTTGCTGGTCACACAAGCACAAGTCCCTCTAGCTGCAAGGAAGAGTTTGCTGGCAGAGGAAGTGGAAAGCCAGGACTTTCCCGTGCTGTAATCTGCGAGAGACAGACTGGGTGCAGATGAAGGCTGCCATGAAACAAAGCATTTAGGCAGGCACTTAAAACACTTCCTTTGCTGAGCAACTGTAACACTGCACACCAGACATCTTTCTCTTCCTTTTTCCTGAGCTGGATTATGGTACCTAGGGCTAAATCTAGCACCAGATACAGCTGTTTAATATTCAGTTAGCAAGAAAAGAGAGTAAAGCTGGTATTGCACACTGTAATTGCTTAAACTTATTCTGAGCTTTCCCAATTGATTAAAACAATATTTTTTATGTCCAGCTGATAAACCTTACACACGAGCTGGGAAACATTCTGTGCCTGTTTATACCAATCTGGATCCAGTCCCATCTGAGACATCTGGGTTCCTGGAGTCACAGCTTAGCTGCCTATTATGTTAATGATCAAACTAGACAGCTTTTCCCCATGACCACACCACCTCTGCAGGATTGCATCACAAACCAGCGGGACTTTTTAAATACGTGGTCATATTCTCCTGATTCTAAATTATTCCTGTCTCAGGCAGTGAACAAGCTAAAAAATGGAAAGAAGCAAAATAGTCTTCTCTTGTGAGATCCAGGCTGTTACTCTGAAGCTTAGACCATGTTTCTGACCTCTGACTTCTTGTATGACATCAGGCAAGAAGGCTGTGTAGCCTGGCAGGGGTACCTCCCATTCTGACACCTTCTAAGTGCCTAAAGTGATACCACTAAACTTCAGTAACTTCAAACGCAAAAAGCTAAGTTGGAAATATTTGTACAATGCCTTGCAAAAACACTGGTGCAATTCCTGCTCCAAGCAGCTTGCAGACTAAGTCATAGATGAGAAGAAAACACAAATGCTGAGATCTGCTGCACACATTGGCTTTCTACCAGCAAGCTTGTCCTAAACCAACTAACCTGGGTACAAAAGTTGGAGCAGCACAGCGTTTCTACTACGTGCTTTGCAGTGAGGCTGATCACTTGGAGTTGGTTTTTAGCTTTCCTGTGAGCCCTTGGCCTATGACAGGTAGCCATTCTTCCTGTCCCAGGACATACAGCCTGCACTCCCCTGGAAATCTGGTTTATGGTGCTGGACAGTCAACAGCATGTGTATACTGCCCAGTCAACCTGCTTGGGTCATCTCCTGCCTGCCTGGCAAGATGTAAGAGAGAGACTGGGGGAACTGCAGTGGAAACACTGGGAACATAGCAGAGAAGGGGAGAGCTGGAAACAGGGAGGAGCCCAGAAGCTTCACACCGAGAAAGATCCAGTGGGAAATGCAGTGCACACAGAATGCAAATCAGGAGAAAATTACAATTCATTAGTTCCACTGTTCACAGGACTCTATTTTTCAATTATATTTTCTTCTCTTCTAAGAGAAGACAAATAGTACCTGCTCCTTCATGCTCCCAATATGTTCCCATTACTATTTTAATCTTAATTGTTTATCAGTTGAATTTTACTTTAAAAGGCTGGTAGGGGCAGATGTAGAGAATACAACATTTCTGTGGTTTGCTCAAAGAAGACCAGCTTAAGCAGGGATGTGAGAGGGCCTGGGGAACCATGTGAGAACAAGGAGAAGCATAAGGGCAGTGAGCCAGTCATAAGTGTGCATGCTTCTAAATGGTTTTAATGGGGTCACTTCTGTCCTAAGGCACAACGCTGCTGCTCGGATGACAGACTCTGCCCCTGAGCTTGTGAAAGGCTTTGCAGCTGAGTGTGACAAGCTTGGGTTTAGTACAGAGGGGGCTGCACTCAGGACTTGAATGTGGCCAGATGGCAAAGAGGGGCACGTGTGCCCATTGGAAGACTGAATGGCTACCAAGAAATAAGGCAGAAAGTAGGAGACCATGGTGCAGGAAAAGACCTCATGTCATATTGAGACTTGGACAAAGGTTTCAGAAGAAGTGGATGGTTTGGGAAAGGCTGCAAAGGGACAGCATTACAATATAATGGCTGTCAGTGAGAAGGAATGGCTGCAGGTTTATTCTGCAATAAACATTTAAATTGTTCAGTGCAGAACATTTTAAAATCTTCCTCATCCTCATTAGTACAACTAATCACCCAGTGATTCTGTTTTCTCTTTTCAGTGTCATGTTTTTCCATTATTGCAGAGAAATAGAAAATACACTTTTAAATTAAGAAACTGTAATTGGGTAGACAATAAACAACATGGGGTGGTCCAAACATGAAGCAGTTTAGAACTCTCCTTGTTTAGAGCCTTTCTTACAAAAGTATTTGTCAAAGACTGTTCCCTCTATGCTACCATCCATTCCTGCCATGAAAATATCACAGGCAGCCATAGGAGAATTTTGTTAGAATTAATCACTGATCACCTTCTTGTAAAGGCTTTATTTTATTCTGAAAGGGGCTAAGGGAAAAGCACACACATACATATAAGCACCCAGAGCTTTAGGATAAAGAAGTAAAAATATTGGCCATATGAGTTTCTCCCTCAGGAAAAAAAAAATACAGGCATTTACTAATCAAAAGGGGGTTTTGTTTGTTTGTTTGCTTTTGCTAATCTTTAAAAATGCTTAATACATTGCTTGTGAGCTTCATGTTTCACTTAAATGCAGAGTTAACCCTTGCAATTCATTAATTGACTTTATGTTGCATTAAATGCTGCAATCAATTCTGTCTCAATATTCTACACTTTTATCTCTGCTATAAAAAAAACCTCTATTAGCTTTACTTGGCTCAAACCCAATACAGTGAACTACCCTTAATTATTAATAATCTGTTTCCCCTTCAATAAAACTTTTTGGACCTTTACTACAGTAGGATGATATATTTATTTGGTGTGTAGGGTTCAGAGCAATACAGTGCACTCTCTCTGGGAAAGAATCCAAAAATAACTATCTACTTGATATCAACCCAAGGGATTTCCTAAGGGAATGGGAGTATCATTTCAGGGCAGATCATCAGTGGTTTAGGGGAATTAGACAAATTTGTGTCTGGGGAACAGATGCCTCAGGGTTTGTAAATGTGTGAGAGAACCTTTCCCCCCTCGGTCACCAGTTCAGGTCCATCCAGCACAGCAGTGACTGGAAGCTATTAAACATCTAATGAACTTCTGGGGCCTCCTGAAACAGGGAGTGGGATTCCTAACAGACACTTGCTAACATCTTGGATCTGCTCCTACCCAAGCTGCAGCCTCAGCAGCAATACATAGACACAGAAACTAGGAATAAGCATGGTGAAGAACACTTTATCTGCTAAATGCAGTTAGCAGGCTGCTTCTGGGCTGGTAATCCATCTTTAGATTTACTGCTGGCATTTCCTTGTTCTTTAAAAGAAAGAAAATGATGTATTATAAAGCACTGTCTTATGTAACCTTTCCTCACAAATGCCGTAAGAAGGGCCCAGAAGCCTTACAAATCCACACTTGCAATGTCTCAGGCCTTGGGGAAGATAAAGGAGTAAAGAAGGATATGTTTTCATGCTTAGAGGCCAGTTCTGGGACTCCTGGGACTCTTGAACTGCTACATGCTGCACATCCAGCTTTTGGGCAGGTCTGCTAGGAGAAAGAGGAGACAAATGCTGAGCATTACAACCACAAACCACAGCTGTTGATGGGAATTGGCAGGAGACCAGGGAATGTCGGGAAGCATAGATGGCCTGTAGCAGAAGGTAGGGCTGAACAGGCCTCTCTGGCGCTCAAAGCTTTTTTATTCATCTCCTGGTGCTTTTCCATCCTGGCGTCTGTTTTCCGTGACAGTGCAAGGGAGGGACAGTATGGTGCAATTTTATGGTATGTTCTCCTGGGTTATGTTGGCACTTCCTCGGGTAAACATGCCTCGCCTCAGGCTCAGCTTCACCAGGCCCGTGGGTTCAGATTATTTGCAGCGCTTTAGTTTGCCAGTAGCTCAGTCCAGTTGTCTCCGTATTTCATTTGAGGAGGCGGGGGTTGAGACTTGCCAACTGTCCCTCAGGACAGAGCCACACTGAGGGCAGAGACAAGCTGTGGCAAAGCCCTGTCCATCAGCAGAGCTGCCACCAGGAGAGCATGTGATGGGGCTCACAGCTCTGTGGTCCAGTGCAGGAACTGGTGAAGCTGGAGCCAGGCTTTGTGCTACAAGACCTTGGGTGTACCCTGGTCCTCTCATTTCCTCCCACCGTTTTGAGTGGAACTTCTTCAGGGCTCTCTTTATCCACCCATATGTTACATGACTAAACTGTGCCCAAATTCAGGCACGGGCTTCTGAATAGTGTGGTAATATAAATTGCAAAGAGCATGCAAGTTTTAATGGCTGAAAAAGGAGGAGGAAAAAAAAAAGAGAAAGGTGTAATGGGATCTTCTGCTTACCCGGTTTTGTTACCAGCATGTGGAAATCTTGCTATTCTGGTCCATTATATTCAACAATCTTATACTCAGTGGCAGGTGAAATGTCATACCTCGGGGTAAATTTTCACTGCAGTAGGCAGAGAATTTGTCCTTTAAACACCCTTAGTATTAATGGGACATTGATCCAGCAATTTAAACTCCAAGAGATACAAATGTCTCATGTGGGACCATTTTCAAATGTGTTGACATTTTGATTCACAAAATAAGATACTTTTAGAAACAAATGCAAATTCATTTCATTCTAGATTTGAGGTCAGCTGGATACTGGAAGAGAAATGTGCAATGAATGTTTAGTATGCACATCAACTATCTTTTAATCTCTGTACACTCAAGGGATAAAAATGACATCAGAGAGAGGAAGGACAATTTCTAAAGTTCTCTGTATTAACTAGTGTATCTTCTCATGGGGCTGGAACCTAAATTCACCTACTGCACTTGAAATATTAATGTCTAGGGCAAAAGGAGTCTTTGGGATAAGGGACTGAATTTCAGTGACCTCTGAAAATATTTCTTTCACACAATCAGATATGCTTTTATCTCCGAAGAGTTCTGATCCTGCTGAGATCCACTGGGGAACTTGTCAGTGTTTTACTGATGTCAGTGAAATTCGCAGTACGGCTGAAGCCCAACAAAATAGTGCAGGAAAGAAAACAAAACAAAGTAAAAACACACCAAGAGGGGGTAGCTTAATTTGTTCCCAGGCCAATGCTCTGTCTGCTCTTCCAGCTCAGAAACTATTCAGCACACTATGAGAAAGATGATCTAAACAAATATTTAGAACACACTCACAAATGCCTGACAGATAATGAGTGGGTCAAACCTTAAGGGAAGACAGTAAAGCCTGAATGTTGGTCTGGGCTCCATCCTGCAGAAGAGGATAAGGAAGATAAGAAGCAACTGGAGAAGGACCAGCTTGGCAAGTTGGTGGGTCTGAGCTGGATGTGAACTACCACCATCTGCCCTTGGACCAAGGCTTGGAGGGCACTGCCATGGCTGCAGGTGGGGCACTGGGGGCAGAAACATGGCTCACCTTCTTCCTGTCCCCCTGTGCTTGAGCAGGTGGTGCAGCTCCCAACAGAAGGGAGTGAAAGGGGATCTGCTCCCTGTGCTGAACCCCAGTAGGCAGGGCCAGCAGGGGCTGGCTCTGGTTTCCCCAAAAGCTCCCCCAAAAGCTCCCCCAGCAGCAGGGCTGACGAGAGGCTGAGGCATGCTGGACATATGGGTAGTAATATGGATGGGGTGTGTGCTGTTATTCCACAGGGGGATTTCACAGGAAACCCATGGCTCCTCTCGAGGGGACATGAGCATCTCCTGCTGCAGAAACCCCAGATGGTGAATGTCACATGACAGGGGGAGCATGAGGACTTAGATCATCTCATGCATGAGGAACTAGGGGAGGAGAACAAATGCAGAGGAAGTTACTCACCAAAGTCCCCCTGCAGAGAACAGCCTCTGCCCTTCCCCTTCCCCAGCAGAGCTGGTGCAGACGGGGTTGCAGTTCTGGGCACTGCTGTCCAGGGGAAGTTACACCAATTTGGGCACTGACTGAGAACGCGACTTCCCTCGCAAGCACACGTACAGCAGTGCCCAGCAGAGCTAAGAGGAAGAAGAAAAGCCCAGACACTGCACAGCATGCAAATGTCTGTATTCAGCTCTATGAAAACTGCCCAGGAACAGCTTCAAACCCCCACAACAGTGGGCAATGTGCTGGTAGGCCACGATCTGTTTGGTGGCCTTGGATCAGATGGTCCTCTCCAAGGGCTCTGGATAAATGCTCCAGCCTGCCAGTGGGCTTATTGGGCACACAAGGTTATCAGGATTAGTCCTTTTTTACGAGCTCACTTGAACAAAGTATTCTCCTTCTGGGCCCTTGCTCTCCTTTCTTGCTTCCTCAAACTGACTGGTGTCTGCAGGAGTCTGCAGGGGGAAGAATTTACTGGTCCTGTCCCAGCTATGTGATCTCCTGGGAGTCCTGTGCAAAAGCATGTGGGGTGGCACAGTCACCACCCAGGTGGCCTTTTCCCACAGAACAAGAGTTCTGAGTACATCCACCAAGTGCTTCTCACATCAGGTAGTTTATTTTTTAAGAAAAAGATGACAGACCAAACAGAACCTCAACAAGTTTAAAAGACCTTTTTTTTTTGTATGAACAGCAGATACAGGTCCTGGGTGCATTCATACCTCAATGCATAAATGTATTTTAGAGATGTTGCGATTCATGTTATGTCCAGGCATGCAAGTGGGTAGCAGCAGACCTAGAACAGGTGCAAGTGGACCTAAAGCAGGTTTTGCTCATAAATGCAATTACAGTAACACCAGTAACCAGGATGTATCAGTGGTGGATCCTCAGCACAAGAAGTCCTGGTATAAGATTTGCAACTTGGAGGCACTCCTAAAACCATCTCCTTTCAAGGCAGTAATCCTGGGAAAGAAACATGGTCCCAGTCCTTAAACAGAGATGGTCGTGGCTTCTTCATTCACATCTGATGGATTGCTGTAGGCCATTGCCAGTGATATCTGGCAATGATATCAGTCATACTCAGAGCGCGCTGACAAGAGAACACTAACACATACAATAAATACTTCTTAATGCTTCAATGTAAGCAGGATGCCTGGCAGACCCAGTAAAGCACAGAAGATGGTATTTGGTCATCAGTGAGTCCTTCGGTGAGAGTTAGGATTCACAGGCAGGAGCACCTGCCCTCCTCAGTTCTGGGATTTCCAGAAGAGTCCTGGGAACTGGGCTCGTATTTTTTAACCTATGAGTTTTGTTGACTAGTCCAGATCCACCACCATGGAAGCTGAAATCATCCCTGGAGCTTGCAGACCACAGAGATACTCCCCATCACACTCTGTCCCTATGTCTCTGGAAAGACACGGAGTTGGGGGGAACATAAATCATCCGTCATGTAACTGCCCTGATGCCAGCAGCTCTCCTCTGCCAGGAGCACGCTGCTGGATGAGGCCTGCAGAGACAGCCTCCAGTTGTCCCTCCATGGGGTAGTTCAGAGAAGGTGCAGCCCAGGGAAACAAGCCAACTTCAGGTCTTCTGTGGCTTTTGCCATTTGGGGATGGTCCCTGCCCCTTGCCTGAAGCAGCCCAGGGAAATAAGCCAACTTCAGGTCTTCTGTGGCTTTTGCCATTTGGGGATGGTCCCTGCCCCTTGCCTGAAGCAGCCCAGGCACCCTCACAAGCCTCCAGTACAACCTCTGCCAGAGGCTTCTGGGCAGCAACGTGCCTTTCACAGTCCAGCCCTCCCTGTTTTTGCACCCTATATGCTCTGGTTGGGAGCACGGTGCAAGGAGAGTGTATCCAGCCCTGCCACCCAGGGTTAAGCTCTGCAGCCACCCCTGGCTGCTGACAGCCAAACCAGCGCCCTCTCTTGCGCTGTTACAGGAGGGAGGTCACCAGTTTAACTGCACTGGAGCAACTCCAGCCCTTTAAGTAAACTTTTCAAAGCTGCACTAAGGCATTGTTTAATTTTTATTTCCAAGTGACCTCTGATTCCTCTGGATATGCTAGGGGTGGAAGAACATTCACTCCCAGGAGTTTGACTCTGGCAGTGGGCACAGGGCCTAGCACGGCAGTTCCCAGGGAAGGGGGGAGAGAGGTGAAGGCTCTTGCTGTTCTCCCGTCCTCAAACACATCACTCCACCAGTCTCCTGCACACTTTAACTCGCACCAATAAACCTGTTTGCACGGGTCATGCTGTGAATGAAAATGATGCCAGGATGTGAGATGAAAAATAGTCTGCAAAGAACCAAACCACCCGAGAGTTATTCTAGTGAGGTGAATAATTCAGCAACTGGTTTTTTACTGCAGCCCTGTTAACAGAAACACAATTACAGAAGAGGAAAGTAAACCACAGCTGGGAAGAGGAAACAAGTGTCTTGGGGGCTCCTATCTGACCGAGGAAATGGTGGGTGGATCCAGGCCCCAGCATGGGACTCAGACCACATCCAGGGCTCTGACAAGTGACCTTAACATGATGCATCCAAAGCTGCATTCACAGCAGTTGAGCAAAGAAATTAGAGTGTGGTGAAAATGCTCTGGCTGTTGCTAACACTTCACAGTGCTGAAAGTAGCACTCAGTATTGGCACAAGGTTAGTGGCATCTGCACAGCTTTCTGCTAACTGGTGGCTGAGCCGCGTGGGGAAGCGAAGCTGCAAGGACAGGAGTGGGACAAGGCAAAGGAAGTGTGAGCTGCAAACCTCTGCTTGCCTTGCTCAGCATCAGATGAATGTTAATTCTCTGCTGGTTTGCACAGCCACAGACAGGCCTGTTCCTACTAATTTTAGCCCTTGCCTAATTTAAAACTACAGACGTTATTTTCATCATGGTATTTTTTCCTCTTTTTAACAGGTTGTAAGCTGCCAGATGCACTCCGTGTGGTTAAGAAATTGGTGCTGTCCAAGGGGAGGTGAGAAACCTTTTGCTAAAAATAAGAAGCAGACAGAACGAAATTGCACATTAAAACTTGGAGCTATCACAAGGGCCACCTCAGCTGCCTGTGCTGGGCTGAGGGCCTCTGGCCGGGCTGCACTATGGTCTGGAGATGCACCTTCCTCAGCCCTCAGAGGTCCCAGCCCAGCACACCCGGTGTGTCCCGGCTGTGCATGCGCAAAGGTTGTGCTGTGCCTCATCATGAGCACACACATAAAACCATCTGCATTCTCTACCTTCACTCCCTCCACCCATGCACCCACCCTGCTTACAAGCCTTTGCTCCGGCTGCACAAAAATACACCTGCACCCAGACCTCCTCTCTCTGCCACTGCGCCCTTCCCCTGACATGGGCAAACACCTCCTGCCTCTGCTTCTCCTCTCACACCTGGATCTGTCGCCCATCTCCCGCAGAGGTGAACAGTAGATGAAGTGTTGAGCCTGCCCTCAGTGGGAGGCAACCCTGCGCTAGAAATGGGTGTGAAAAAGTGGTGACATGAGGAAACGTGTGAGAGGAAGTGAGTGGGTGGAGGGAAAAGCCTGGAGTGAACAAAAATCAACAAATAACACATTGAAACTTGAGCTCTGAGTGCTCAGGGTGGGTAAAAGTACACCGAAATACAAAAAAAAGAACACACAAATTACTAGCAGAATGCAAGTGTTCTATGCTAACATACACGTAATGTATGCTAGGGAACGACGTACTGAAAATAATGAGGAGGCTCAAAATAAAGAAGATGTTTCAAGATCTAATGCCTTAACAGCAGCACAGGTAGCTCCAGTGAGGGTGAGCAGGGGAGGCAGAAGACCATGCACATGCATCTTACTGGATCTAGGTTACTGGATCTCAAAGTCCAAGTGGATTGATGATCTCACTAACCAGACATGGATTTTAGCTGTTGTTAACAGACTGCATGCCCCTGAAAATTTTAATTTAGTACTTTCAAGTAAAGCATTGGAAGGATATTAAAAAAAAACAAAAAACCAAAACCCAGTTATTTCTAGAACAATCAGAATGGAAGCCCAGCTCTGTTGTTTCTGATACAGAAGTAGTTTCTCAGTTAAGATTTTTCCCTGACAGATGTGGCAATGCAGGGACCTAGGAATACATAGTTTTTCAGCCTATTTATTACTTGTGCTTTCCTGACCTATAAACCCTTCCTTCCTTCTCTAGGCTTGCAGAGCAAGATTGATGGTGCTATGTTTTCAGTAACACACCAAAGAAAACCTCATTTTTTCTCCTTAGAGGACAACAAACTTGGCCCAAAGGGGCTGTACCAGAAGCCAGTCAGTTTTGCCCTCTGAGAATCAGCCCACGCAACCGCAGCTCCCGCTGGTGAGAAGTTATTCAGACAAGTCCCTCCTCTAACCACTCACCCAGTAAGTTGGTTTCATCCAAGCTGCTGCCATGGTCATGGGGAATGAACGACAGACAGGTAAACAGCTATTATGGCATGCACAGAAAACTGTCCTGTTTTAGTTGCATCTCATTTTCCTTCCCACACATTTCAAACCATAGGGATCCTCAGAAGAGGTTCCCTTCCACACATAGTAAGACTGCCCATGCCACTTCCATTTTAAGAGAAAAGCAGAAGTAATCTGAGAGTTGTCTGTATATTATTCCCCAAATCTGTCAGTGGAGGAGCCCAAATGTACTCACTCGGCATGACACTGCTCCCTCTGGGGTTACGGAGAGCGAGCACTCTTGGAAAGCCGGCAGTGCATCCGTGCCACGGGTTACGATGATTGCTACTGACAGGTTCTTCATGGTATCACAACAAATTAGGTCACAGATTAGATTTTCATAGCACAGATTACAACTTGTGTCTACATCTTTTTCTTAAATAGAGAGGGTTGTGGCCAGAAGGTTTGACCTCAAGATTGGGAACAAGGCAGATGCTTGGGATTGGGGAGGTCCTATTTCTTGTCTTTCTATGTCCTGTCTTAGCAGGACTCTGACAAAATTCCTAGTTTTCTGCTGTAGTCAGAATACTTGGTATTTTTTCCCTTCTATCCAGCAAGCCTTTGAGAAATAATGAATTTGTTCACTAGATACCCTGAGGCAGATCTTACATTATTGCTGCAAAACAGATTGCAAACCCATCTCTAGAAAGAAATTTTAGAAAAAATGCATTCTTGATGATAGAAAAGCATCTTGCACCACCCGAAAAACTGCTGGGAATGGAAACCAAAGCTACCTATTAGACTTATCCCACCTATTACCACAAGGTCACACACACAATCAGTTTGAGCATCTCTAGTGCAGAAAGACCTCAAGGGAATAAATTCATATGTGGAGTATTTGTTTTAAAATATACCCAGCAAGGACAGTAATAGAACTCAGGCACCCAAAAAAAAAAAAATTTCAAGCTATATCAAGCTCCACACAGAGCAGCACAGAACAAAGGTTTCCAACAGCTGAGTAACTGCAGACACCATGCAAAGTGCTTCCTACCCACTGTGAGATACAGCCCTGCTGCAGATTTGAAAACCAGCTCCAGCAACTGTGTTCCAGCAGACTGCCAGGGCTGTGTTCTGCTCCCAGCCACCTCTTCCCTCAGAGCTGAGCTGCTGCAGGGGAGAGAAGGCGCCTGGGAGCCAGCGAGCTGGATTCAGCTCCCAGTGGAACCGTGCAGGTCTGCATGGGGCAGTTATTTAGCTGATAAGGAAGCTCGCAGCCATGGTAAGCACTAAAGGAAAACCTAAAGCAGATGATCAGGAGGACAGGTCTTGGACTGAACTAACCTCAGAGACAAGCCTTTGTTAGTCAGGGTGGAGAGAGCAATGCAGGAATGACCTTCAGCTTACAGAAACAGTCCTGATACCCACAATGGGATCACCTCTGTGCTTGGGTGGCCCAGAGACCCACATTGGCTCTCTACGGAGCCTCTGGAGCATGTACTTACTCAACCAGAGCAGGTCTGCTTATACCTGCTGGCAGATCAACCTGTAGTCTCTAATCAAGCCCTTGAGGCTGTCTGCAGCCGGAGGACACAGCCTGTGTTCCTGTTCCCAGGGCAGCAAGAGGAGCACATAATGCTGTGCCTGTGCCCTATCTGCAGGTTTAGACAGGCTGGTGCTCAGCACCCTCCACTCTGCCTCACACCAGCCCAGCCGCCCCATCCAGCTGCCAACACTGCTGGCCTGAATCATCGCGGCTGTGCCTCCAGCTCTGAAACAATCTCGCACGTCACTTCAGCAGTTTTTCACAGGAAATATGCTTTTACTTTTAAAATAGTCTGGGCCTTGTTCTCCTCCAACAAGCACAGGAAGTATCTCAAATACCAGTCTTTATTTTTGTGAGCCACTATTTATCCTCTGATACCTTTGAGTACAAAGAAATAAATAGTAGTTGATAGTGGCTGTGCCCTTCCAATGCTCAGAGGCAGCATTAACATTTTAACTCCTCTCAGTGCATCAGCTTCTCCCAGTGCTCTTGCTGGGCACACTCACATTTAGAGGCATGTAATGAGGCCTAATAATTTTTTCTTCAAGCCTGAGCTGTGCTGTGCCGATTATTGAAAATCCATCGCACATGCTCCTTGCTGAGCAGTCTGAACTATTGATCTCGGTTAGAGAAAAGGATGCTCTGGACTTTATTGGAATTGTCTTTAAAAGTCCTGTTGGTACAACTGTTCCTACTGGATGCTGAGCACTTCCTAGTCTCCCTGCAGAGCACTGCCTCAGTCCTGCTCAGAAGCTCCTGAATGCCAGGGGCTCCTGCTGAGCCATGGAGGAAACCACATCACCAACCCTGGGAAAGCAAGTGGTGACAACTGTCAGAGAATGCACTAATGAGGCCTCTGGCCTGAGCAGTGCTCCAAGAGAGCAACAGTGAGCAGCAGGTAGGGACTGCTGTCTGCAACAACAGCTGGAGAGCATCCTGCTGCCTGGACAGGCACGGGCTCCTGATCCCTCCTGAGCAGGAAACACAGAAGGAGCTGTGCAGCCAAATGCGGCCCCTGTCTAAGGCAAGATGACCCTGAGCAGCGCCAAGCACTGAAATGACCGAGAGTGTCTGTGTGCACCTGAGAGGGTCCTTCAGAGCACACATAGGCACCATGAACACTTCCCCCACTCCCCACAGTATCAGTTCTGGCTTCCTCGACATTAAACAGGTGGTAGCCATTGCCAACCTCGGTTTCAGTCAAGCTCTGAAACAAAGAGGACATTAAACTTCCACCAAAATCCCACATCTCTTCAAAGCACTTCTCAGTTTGGGGTGCAGATGTGGGTTGAATAAAAAAAAGGGCCTTTCTACTCTTTTAATCACATACCTAATAAACCACTGAATAAACATCACCCTCATGGCTTTTTGGGTCTTGTAGATTAAAAAATGGTTATTAGGGATAAGAGTTCATTTTTAAATGGCAAAAGGGTAACTCTCCTCTAAACCATACAGGCAGGTAATCTTCACGGTTTTTGGGCTGCTCTGTGCTATTTCTTCTGTTTCAGCACTAACCCTTTTGAAACATGACAGCTTGCTCAAGAGGGGGGTAGTTTTCACGCAGAGACATGATCACAACCACACCACCATTCCTGCCCAGATGAGGAAGTACCAAATCCCCCAAAGCAGAAGTGCTCGCCCTCTCACCAGCCAGTGAGCACATTTCTGGCTGCTGGGCTGAACTTTTAGGTACAAGATTTGTATGAACGAGGATGACTAATAAATCTTCGGCCTGGCACCTGGCATCTGTACTGGCAGTACAAGAAGCCTCCATCTAACATGGTCACTGCAGCTCCCAGCGCAGGACGGCCACAAGCTGCACCTATGGCGTACAGGACCAAACCATGGCTTCCGCCTGAGGCCGGCCAGCCCGGCGTGCTGCTGCTCGGCTTCAACCCGGCAGTGACTGGCGCTGGTGTGGGTTAATGTGAGGGCTGTCACACCGCTCGCTGGATCTGCCACGTCCGTGCCTGGACCCAGGGCACACAGGACCTCCCGTCCCTGGCCTGTCACCCCTGTCGCAGACAGGAGGGGATCCGCCTCGGCCCCTCCTGACCCGGGCGGCCTCGCAGCCCCCGTGCCCTGGGGGAAACAGAGCTAGGCCAGAGCTCCCTCCAGCCGCCCTTGTGCTCTCTCCGCGGCCCCACAGACCGCCTGGCGCCGCGGGAGGCGGCCGGGAAGGCGCGGGGCTGCCTGGGCGCTGAGCATCCTCTGCGGGGGCTGCGCCTTCCCGCCCGGGGATGGGGGACAGCGGGGCAGGGGCTCCCCCCGGTGCTCCCCGGCTCCTCTCCGCCCCGCGGCTCCCCACCGATGCCCACCCCACGGCTCCGCTCAGGCTCCTCCCGGCTCCCTAGGCGATCCCCATCTCCCTCTCGCTCCCGCCGAGCCGCCCCTCGGCGCTGCCTCCCCGCCCCGCTCCGCCCGCCCGCCCGGGGGGCGCGGGCAGCCCTTACCTGGGCAGGGGCGCAGCCTCGTCCCTCCGGCTGCCGGCGGCGTCACGGCCGCAGGTTGTGGCTGCGGGCGGCGGTGCCGCATCGATATAAAAGGAAGCGGCGCGGGGGGAGGGAGAGGCGGCCCCAGCACCTTCGCCGCGCCCGGCCCCGATCCCCGTCCCCTCACAAGCTCCCTCCCCGCCGCCCCAGGAGCAGCGGCTGCGGCTCCCCCGGGAAGCCCCCGCGGGGCAGCGGCACTCGCCAGGTGTTCAACCCGCCGGGCCGGGGGTGAAGGATGGGGCGCAGGTCAGAGCCTTCGCATCAGCCCCCACATCCATCCCGGGGGGCCAGGAGAGACCCTTCGTGAGGAGCCAGCCATGGCCCTGCCCTCACGGGCTGCTCTGGGCGAGCTCGCACAAAGCACACACAACACAGCGGAGCACGGGCGAGACTCTGCAGCCATGGGAAGGGACCAGCCACATGCCGGAGCACCTTGCAGGCTTCAAATGTGTGTAACAAAAACTAGACATTTCCACCAGTCTCCTGGCTGCAGGCCCTGCTGGAGTTGCACCTAGGGCTGCAGGCTTGTGCCCAGGGAAGGAGTGACATCCTGGGACAGAGCTGTTGGCAACCCCAAAAGCAGGTGTTGGTCCCTGCTATGGTCAAGGCCTGGTTATCCAGCCTGGCAGCCAAGCCACTTCAGTGAGACATTGTCTATAAGACTAGCTTTGGAGGATCAAAGAAAAAACTCATCAAGGCCTAATTTCTCCTTCAAACCCCAAGAGCTCCTTCCATCTCAACACTCGGAGTCCAGAGCAGTTGTGACATCTCTGAGGCACCTCTATCTGTTTCTTCTTCATCTTGTCCATCCTGTTGACAGCTGATGACATCTTGGTTGCAGGAGGAGTGAGGGTCCCCCCAAGGACACAGCCTCCCCATCTGCTCCTCAGGAAGCTCTCCCTCCAGCAACAGATGCTGTTGTTCTCCTGCACCACCAATCCCTTTCAGGAAGGGACAGGGATTAGGAGTGGGTAACATGTCTTAAGGTAATTTCTCTAAATGGCATTTTGCTGCCCAGCTTTGCTGTCAGTCACTGGCCGGGGGCTGTGATGCTCCAGTTCACTCTGCAGCCCCTGAGGCCCAGGTCTTGCCACAATGGCTACAAGTCCTGTCTTTTGCCCAAAGCAGATGGAGACGTGGGCAGCAGTGAGGCTGGGGTGCTGAGAAGTCACATAGGTATTGGGACCCCTATGCAAAAGTACTACACTTGGTGCCTTCTTTTATATTCCACCAGGCAAGCAGCTAAAGCTGTGGATCATGGGCAGAGCAGGTGCCTGCTCTACAGACAGAGGGAGGCGATGGCTCCTGGCAGCCCCCATCTAAATAAACTTTACCAGGGGTTACACTTTGCATGAAAAACATTTAGATGGAACACTGCCATGGGCAAAAGAGAGGAACAAATCCTGCTCTCAAGGGTTTTAAAGTAGAGAGGGGTTTTCCACCTCCAAATTTCTTGTTTTGTGTTTTCTTTCCTTTCAAATTTCTCTGCATCCCGGCAGGGAAGGGGGAACAGAAGGAGCTTTTCTGCTGGACCCAGCGGCATCTCATCCAGACAGACCTGTCTGGGAACATAAGTGCCGAGTGAAAGGATGATCTGTCTCTAAGCAAGGTGACTGTTCCAGATCTCCTCCAACGAGGTAGTGGGGGTGCCAGAACCACAGCTGTGGGTGGACCTGGGTCCTGTGTGAGGCTGCAGCCAGGGATTGCTCTGGCAGGGCAGCAGCACCTCCTCGCTTACAGACAAATGTGGAGGCACAGGCCCTTCTGCTTTCTCAGGGCCCAGCAATTACAGCAGTTACTTGCACAATGCTGAGCAGATGGTCTCACTGCCCTGCTGCCCTCTCACCCCAAGTGTTGTTTGCTAAGATCTTGCTGCTGCTTCTGGACAAGGAACCTTCACTTCACTGGAGTCTCTGCATTACCTTGACGTCTCAGGTAAGTGTATGGCTAGCCTAGAGGCAATGCTCACTGGAAAGCTGCTGACGCCTTATGATTGATCTTCACATCAACAATGGAGTCATTTATACTCCTTCATAGGTGTCCAAGCTGTGGTTTGTGATGGCCCCCATCTCCTGCTCTTCTCACACCTCCACCTTGTAGCACATGTAGAGCTCAGATTTATTTCTACACTTTGCAAAAGCCTTGGAACTCCCAGTCCAAGGGAGTTCTAAGTCACTTGGTGTCAGTTCACTTCAGATGAAGCTGTTGCTTGCTCTCCAGATGCCCAGACTGTCAAACTTCCGTTTTAAGCAGGCCAGCAGCTCTGTGCACCCTGTCAAAGCAGGTTTAGCATTCGTTCTCCTGTTTCTTTCTGTAGAGCTTGTCCCAGTTCCTGTAGGGAGGACAGAGACTGAGGAATATCCTGGATCACAAATCTGCCCTTCATTCCCATGCTTCTATCCACAGAGGTCAGAACTACTGCAGTGGTCCTGGAATTGCTCCCCAAGGCTTTTTTTCCAGCTCCTGGGTAGGTTTCCACACAATAAAGGGTGTCAGCTGAAACGACAGCATGTGGCTGGCCGCAGCTCACTTACTGCTCAGCTACCTGGGGCTCTTGCTTTCCTGCCTACAGTTGTTAAAGTAGGGCTACAGCTCTGAATTCAAGCCCTACAGTGAATAAAGGGATATTTGGATATGTAGATCTGGAGCCATGGATGGGATGGTCTGCTGAACAGACAGGTGATTACAGGCAGTAGAGCCTTTATTTACTTAAAAAAAAATGTCTGCTTTGTCTTTGAGGTGTCAAAAGCAGCAAGTGGCCACTGGTGTCACCAGGTCATTAAGGAAATCTGCGGGCTCCACCAGAAAACCATGATAAACTCCTGTTTAATCACCAAGCAGCTGCTGACCTCTTTTGTGCACATTCAGCTCAAGATGGCTTGTCTTTCCTTCAGTCTGAAGTTCAGGAGCACATTCCAGTCCTTTCCCATTAAAAAACCCTAATTTTTTGAATTTTATTTAAAGACTAAGAATTCCAGCTCAGAGGGACTGTTGACACTTACTGTAGCAGGGAGAGATGAAAAACATTACTGAACTAGGTTTAAGAGTGGCTAAAGACTTAAGCTTGTAAGTTTACCAGCAGCGGTAGCAAGTTATTCCTGGGCATTCTCTGAAGAAAAGACTGGACAAATTAATTAGTTATCAAAAAATAAAGCCTAATGCTACTGTTTTGAAGTGAACAAAGTTAAATACAATGAAACAACCTCTAATACAGCCATTCTAGAACAGCTGTATTTGAATGCTCAAGGTTGATTCATCTACTCAATGGTACTTCGAGAGAGAAATCAGGTTCATAATTTCTGGTGGTAATTGAGGCACAAAATTATTTTTAAGCCCTGAGGAAAAAAAAATCCCACGTGGAAATGGACCTAGTCCCACACAGCCTTTCAGAGAAGAGCAAAAAGCACAAGGGAAAGGGATTTTTCAATCAGACACTACAAGAACCAAGGTCAAACTGGTAGGAACAGCATTAACAGAGTTAATACTGGTTTTAAAGTTCCAGGTAAGCTTAAACCTTGTTCAAAACATTCTTCAGGTGGTGCAGAAATGACTGATCAGCTTCCTCTCTGCTCTGACAGCTTAGCAGATGTGACAGCTGTCACAAACTCTTCCTCCCTGCCCCCACCGTTACAAAAGGAGCGGAGCAGACATCCGCCTTGCTGCAGCCGGGAGGATCTGTTCTGTAATTTACAGAGGAACAAGGCAGAGCCTGTACCGTAACACACTATCGTTTTTACTGTTCCCGAACAGCAGCTGACCAGAATCAGCCAAGACGTGCAGGTTTTGTGCCCGCCGCAGCTCGGGGAGGGGGGAGGGGGTCAGCTTAAGCACGAGTTGACAAACAGCACTTAGCTTATCTCAAGAAGAAACCTGAGCACTCCCTCAGCAGATGACATAGCTGTAAATCATGTTATGTATAGCCCTGAAAGTGTCATTAAGACAATTTAGAATAGTTAGTTTGTATTAGATAAGAAAACTGTTGTCTTGCAGCTATGTAGAGGAAAACATCTTACAGTGTATGCATTTTGCATCCCTTCTGAAAAGCCTCCAGCTGTTTCAGAAGAGCTAAAAGATCTAATAAAAGCATCCCCAAGAGCCTTAAACTCTTAAGGTGAGAAGCTCTCTGTAAGAATGTAAGGTCTGAAGCGGAATTTTATTTACTTAGGGACATTTGCTCCTCTGTCATGTTCTGGTTCCACAGCATAGAACGGTTCCCAGTCTAGGGAGTAAGTGGCATGAAACTATGTAACAGTGTGGAGCAGGGCAAAATAAAGTTGTTTTCTGTTGGTGCTCAGGTGAACTATGACACAGAACTAGGCAGTTCTGGGGAGGGGAAGCATTTGAAAACAAATCAGATTTAGAGGGTTGAACTGTTTGGTTTTTGTTGTGCAGTAGGGAGCTATTTTGAGTTTCATTCTTTGGTATTTAATATTTGCACCGCTTTCACTGGTATAGATTGCCAGTTTTCTGTTTAATGATGAGCTTTAGGTTTGCCAGGAGAAGGGTAAGGAGACTGAAACTTTGAACAACAAGGGAGTTCTCTGGGCAAGCATTTGTCTTGTTCTCTGCTGCTCCAGACAGTATATGAGATATCCACCTCAATTTTGACTTAGGAAAGGAAATCAATACATGTCACTGAAGAACTCGTAATACAAGTAGGACAGAGAACTGAGGCTGTTGGAATTAATGTCTCTCTGAATGCTGTTATCTGAAATACTGTGACACAGTAGAAATTGAGAAAGAGCAGGATATTTAACCAGACTGATTCTTCTGCCCCACATCCATATTTCCCCGCTCCAACCCCCCCATGTTTAGCCTATGTAGATTTGAAAGCTGCAAACAAAGCAAGCAGAATGTTCTGTGAGGTGGGTCACCACACCAGTGCCACAATTCAGTCTGAAGAAGCTCTCACCACAGCACTCTCCTGAGCCCTGTGCTGTGGCAGCTACTGTTCTTGATACAAACCAGATCTGAAAGCTCCACACTCCAGCTTTTCCTCTGGCTAAAGGATGTTCCCGTTGCTTTCTAGCAATTTCAAGTGACTTGTTCATTTCGGAGTAACTTTGACAGGAATGGGTCTTAAATGAGAAACATCCAAGAACTGAGTTGGGGGAAAAATAACCTCTGCAAGCTGGGTCAGAACTGAAATTCTAAGCCACGAAGTCACTCCATCCAGGAAAGGCTAGTACTGCTCTAGTTGGTGTGAGAGCTGCTGTTGGGTTGGGAGATCTTGCCCATGGACAGAGTTTGTGGATGGTTCCTTCAACCCCACAGGCTGCTGTGGAAACAACACAGAGCGGGGGAGTGGGAGCCCACAGAGCCTGCTGAGGCCAGAGAGAAAGCAATCGAAACTCATGGACAAAACAAGTGGTTTGATGCTAACTTTAGTAAGTAAAGTTTTCCAGATAAAGGCAATTGCATCCATATTTAACAGCTGTTAAAGAGATACACATTTAATTGCATTATATATGGAGTGCTTTATATTCAAGAGAAAACATTTCAAGTGTCTTCGTTCTACCTGTTTGGAATCCAGACTTTCTTCCTAGAAGATATTCCAGTTGACAAAAAGGGCCTTGTTCAGATATCTGGGATCAACTGAATACATTTATTTAAAAGCAATTTTAAATATTAAAAAAGTAGAAATTAACACATACAGTACTCAAAAACTGTCACATTAAATACATGTGAATAGATATGTGTACTGATGTTTTACCTTAACATTCAATGAGAAGTCAAGATTTTAACTAGTGGCATGACCAGATCTGATTTCTGTACACGTTGATGTACTATGTAATAAAAAAATAAATAGCAACTGTTGTTCAACAGTAAATAAGACATCATCTGCAGAGCAAACTTCCCCCTCTGGGGGCACCTTCCCCTGCCCCTCCCCCCAACCCTTTATCAGCTAATTTTCCATAAAGATTTAGACTTTCCAAATACTATGTCATATACAAAATTGCAGACAGTGGCTCATTGAGTTCAAATATAATACTGTACTTAAACTCAATCAATATCATACATTTTCAGATTTCTTATAACCCATAATAAGCCAGAATAAACAGAACTATTGTTCCTGATGGAACTCATTTAATTTTATAAAATGCATATGTATACTATTTTAAAGAGCGTAGAAAAGAATAGACATTTGACTCTACATAATTTTACATGCCTAGGTTTTCTTTATATGATTTGCATTTATCAGTTTATTTCAAGATCACTTAAAAATACAATTGACCACAAAAGTGAATAGGTTTTGTTCTTTAATGCAACTTAAAACATTGTAGTAATGGATAAAATGGAATGCTAAATAAATGCTAAACCTGACTTCCTTTCCATAAAAACAGAATAAAGTCTGAAATACTGGAGCTGGTAATACTGAAGATTAGATGCCAGCAGGCTCGCTCACTCATTGCATAATTTTTTTTTGGAATTATTTTTTTTTTAATAAATGATAAAACCATTAACAGTTGATAAATGATTTTCATTTTTTTTGTGTGGGATTTAGACTGGTATTTGTTTCTAAATTAACCACAAACAGAATTAAATATTCACTGACTACAGTCTTGTAAAACTGTATTAGAAATGAAAGCCCTCAGAAAGTCTGAGATGCGCTTTTATGAAATGAAAATCTTTCCATGCAGCCAAGACAATCTGCTTTGAAATAGCAGTACTAGGTACTGAAGCCAAAATAACATTTAAAGCAAGTAATACAAAACTACATATGAAAGTCATGGAACCCGCTACAGACAAACCATGGGAAAAACACAACCACATGATGTTTCAAAAGATTAAAAATTATGTTGAAAGTGACACAGGAAATTAAAGTTTCCAGTAAAACATTGAAGTGTTTTCTGGCAATGCAACTTTATACCAACTTTCAAGAAACCTCAGGTCAAATGCAGCCTTGCAAAGATTTTCTTAGAAATTAGCTTTTTGACAGTATGTCTGTTACTTCGTGCTTTGGGCTATGACCATTACTGTCGCAGTTTGGTGAACTCCATGAAAACCAGCCTGATCCTTGTGATCTGAGATCTGTCATTACCAGCCTGATCAAATGCACAAGAGGTCATCTTAGCTTTCACTTTTTAGAGCATTAAAAATAATTTAAATTTATCCTTATTTCACCACTTAAAATTTTTATTTTAGGTAACTAACTTTTAGCAAGGTTGAAGACAGAGGAAAAAAACCCCACAAAATCATTTTTCAAAGAGCCAATTTAGCTATAAACAAATACTGTTGCAAGCTCACATTAAATCTGAATAGCAATTAAGTTAAAATGTTCTTTTCCTCAAATGTAGCTATATGACTACAGTACTACTTTTGTACAAAGGCAGGTTTCAAGTAAGCGTCTAAATGCATGCACAATGTCAACAGTTAACATTTGCTACAAGTCCTTGTTACTAAGAATTCAGTGAAAGAAACCAGCAAATTTCACATATATCTACTAAAGAACAATATGACTAATTTTCATTAAAATAAGTTTTCGAATGAAATAAATTTGTAACTTTTTATAGTGAGGTAATATCACAGGGGAACTGCAATCACAGTTTGGCATAGGTCCACGTAATATAAACATGAAATGCTGTATGCACACTGTAAAACATTACTGTTATCTGTAAAGTCAGTGAATATTTGTCTTCATAATTACACTTAACTGAGCACTATATTAAATAAATACCGAAGTGGGTTTCATAGCTGTAAACTGCATACACTTATGAACTGCAGACTGATCTTTAAATTGTCCAAAACCATTCACTCATTCTAACTTCCTGCTAATTGTATATTGAGAATACCAAGTTATTAGGAACAGTCATTTCTGTACAGTTACATGGGTGACAGAGACCACCTATGTTGGAAAGCTGGCAGTCCACACGTGTGGGACAGCACGGACAGAGATGGAAGTGCTAAATGCCCAGGATGGCTTCAACAAACCCGATAAGGCGTGCCAGGTTCCAAGGCTACCATAATACTGGCAAAGGCAGAATAACACAGTATATTTACAATACATATAATTCAACCTCATGAGGTGAAACTTAAATGAATTCTTAATTTGTAACAGCAGCTATATATACAATTGTGCACAGGATTACAGGGAGGCAGCAGCGTTCGCTTTTGCTAAAAAGCCCGTCTTGCATGAAGAATGTGCAATGCTCAAGTTTAGGATTTGTTTGTTTCTTTTGACTAGTCTGACAGAATGTGCACAAAGGACACTGGAAAGACCCCTTTCCTCTCTGGCTGTCCTTCGATGTGGCCAATCTGCAACACAGGAGAAGAAGATATATAGATGTGCATGTGTACACACAGACGTCACAAATTGCATTCACTTCATTCAAAAGCAGCAGAACTGCTCACAGAAGCTCTGCAACCTCTTGGACAGTCTGAAGCAGACCTTAGTTAACATTTGAATTTGTGTAAAGGAACAAAATGAAACTATTCACAAACATATTATAAATAAGACAAATTATGCTAATTAAATCTAAAGAGAACAAACTGCCATTTTTTTTAGAAAGCTTACATACATCACTGAATTTCAAGAATCTCACCAAAACAGAAGCCTGATTTTCTTTTTTCTAATAGGCCGATTTTCAGTAACATCTCTGAAAACCACTTATCTTAGTTACGTGAATAAATCCTGAACATCTCACTGAAGGGAATTTTCTGCTACAGTTGTGAAGTTACTTATGATAGTCTGCATGTTTCACTTACTTAAGGTGATAACAGCCCAGCTATTTTCTTGTTGAATTAGTATGATACCTAATGATTTAGATGTATAGTAGTGTTTATAACAAATCAGTGTTGTCTGATTAAGTATCCTTCAGACTCAACTTCCTACATGTTTTGCATATTGATTATTTATAAAGAAATAGCTAATAAACTTATTCAAAGGGATAAAAAATAATGGCATATTTTATATGAACTTTCCATGTTTAAAATGCATAATTATAAACTGTTGAATAGCACTGGAGCAGCAGCCCTGACTGACCGCATTACCCTCTTCTCACCCTGCTACAGTGCTGCTCACTGCTTTCAGAATAATGGTGTACCTTCCTTCCTCTTCCACAATCTTACAAAATGGGAAGAGGAAACATACAGGGCTGGCCATTTCCTCTTGGAGAGTCAAAGTTTTGAAGCATATGAGTCAACAGCCCTCATTTCCCTTCTCAGAAACATTCAGACTGGGGTGTTTCATGGGACTTGCTGGGCATGTCCCCAAGGGGCTTAAAAAGCCACTTCACAAAACAGATCCAGCAAGGCATGCAGCAGTAATCAGGGACTGGTGATATGGGCAACACAGACACTTCTCACTGGGCACTGCTCTTTTGATACCAGCTTTTCAGTTGAAAATCTTCCACACTTAAATGACGAGTGAGAGGAAAATGTAGCTGGAAACAAAACAGCAAAGGTTGTGCTGCACTCAGATTAGGATATCACAGGCAGCATTGCAATTAGAATTTGTTTTAGTCAAATGAAATCTGTCTCATTATCCCCAGCAATAATTCTTTGGCAGGGAAATATGATGTAGCAGGGCTTTAGGGACATGAGCTGGATTGTCAAGAAAGGCTAGAGCCTTCATGTGGGGTTGAGAAAAACCTGGTGTTAGCACTTGAAGAATAGGCAGTCCATAACAGGCAGAGAATGGTATGAAACAGGGACATAAGAGGGAAGAAGAGAAAGAAAATATTATCTGCCCCTCATGTAAGGAGCAAACCATCAGCTTATAGCACCAATTACAAACTATTCGTTAGATTTCCAGGAGCCCCTGTAGGTATAACTTAACATTTTGGGTGAACTGAAGATAATTACAGATCTCATTTTCATGGAGGGTGTAAATTTGTTAAATGAAGTAAGAATCACCACTTCTTCATTTAATGAAAGGCTGTGTGCATTACACAGAGAGGGACGTGTAAATATGTGCTGTATGAGGCAGCAATAAAGCCAAACCTAGTGGAGATGGTTCTAACAGACTCTCTCTCCTAGATAAAAGGGCTTTTCTCTAATAGAAGTTTAAGGGCTGGCTGTTAGCTCAGGGAAAAAAAAAAAACAAAAAAAATCAAAGCAAAACACAAGCCAAATAAAACCCACCACCTACAAACAAAATAAAAAGAAATCCTCCACATTTGGAATAAGAGGCTTTCCTATAAAAGTCAAAAAGAAGTTATGTGGAACTGTAAAAGGGAAAGATACATACCCACCACTCTTGGTCCTCTTCACCAGTTACAATAATTACTTCTCCTTCAACAAATGTGAGTTCATCATCATTATCTGCCTGACAGTCATAAATGGTCTTCACTCGCCTAACTTTGTTTTTCCCCTAAAAATAGAATGAAGTTTGAGATGAAGGACATGAGAAACAGAGAAAAAATATATATGATATAAATTTTGCCTTTTAGTCGTGTTTTGTTTTACAAGAAAGTGAAGACTATAAATTACTTTCCCTGCAACTGGGAATATAGAAATCCAAAAAGTCTGCTTCAGCAAGGATATTAAAAAATAAAATAAAAAGTTACCTACACAGGTAAAAGGTCTATTCTTCAATACAAAAATCTACAAAAGTAGCTTTTCTTTTTCTTAAGATTCAGAACTCCCAGCAGAACTTAATGTGTAGTGCGTAACATGTAGCCCTTAAGAGGGCTTAAGTTACCTCTGCTTCCTCTGGTGAAGGAAGTTTAAATAATATCTTTACATTGTTCTAGTCTACAAACACCCTCTTTCTCCTTTAATACATACTTCATCAAAAAAACCACCATGAACAGAAAATTAAATCCAGTCTCCTCTGAATGTTCCAACAGAGGTAAGGACTGAGGAAAATGCTGCATTGAAATCCCAGTATTCCTTACAGTTTTGGTTTTGGATCTAGTGCAAAAATACAGTATTCTTTGATTTCAAATCTGCTTACAGGACTGGAAATTATTTTTTTAGCGATTTTTCCATCCAAATGTTAGTAATTTCTTATTAAATTACCTTAATGTCAGATGGCAGTACTATTTTCTGATGAGAATTCACACTAGATATTCTCACAGCTCTACCATTCTGAGTCCAAGTATTTTCTAGGTCATACTTTGCTGCATACTGCTAATTCATATGAAAAAAGCCTCAGCCATGGACTCCTCCCCAAACATATGTTTCTTATGGCAGGGAAGATGACTTAAATTATTTCCAAATAGAGTAAGTAAGCAATATTCACAGCAAAACACTCTTGCTACTTTATATTCCTGTATTTTCATACCCACACCTCTTCAAAACCTACAGTTACTTCTTTTAAGAGAAGTAATCAGATGACAAGAATGGAAAAACCCAAGAAGAGCAGAAGATGAGAAGCAGAAGGGCTATGAAGGGAGAAGTCAGCAGGTTTATAGGAATTTGAGCCAAAACTAACTTCACAGAGGAAATTTCCTAGGGAGTCTTCTCTTTGCTGTTACCTACCCACTTGAAATTCCTCCATGCTTTGGCAAAAAAAAAAAAAAAA
>VZTI01001451.1:902082-924960 GCA_013397865.1 Struthidea cinerea
AAAAAAAAAAAAATCCCTGCAGCTCAATAGCAGAACAGACACACTGAAAAAAGCACTCACACTAAACTCAAGGTACAGAAAAATAACAGTTATAGGGGGATTTAAGAGAGAAAGCAGTTAACATAAAACTAAACCCCCCCCCATACCCAAGACAAATGAACAGAAATACCTGAAGTTCATATGAGATCAAGGGGTTTTTTTTACAGCAAAGGTTTGCTGCAGTAAGAAGTCACTTCAAAGAATGCTTCCTCTCTTTTTAAAATATATTCACATAATTTAAACAAAAATCTTATCTAGCACTAGGGACTGGAATTCAACAGGAATGGGTACTTGGGGATAGTCCCAACTTTCAATTCCAGAGAACATTTACAAACCAGGAGTGCTCCCTCCCAATCAATCTCCCAGTGATGAAGGGAAGCAATTACTTCTGCAAGGTAAAAATTGTCTCGTTCAATAAAGAGAAGGAAAAAATCTACATTCCTCTAAACTTAGGAAACTATCCATACTCAGCTTGTAAGAGCACATGAAAAATGATGGGAATTACTCTGGTTCTGTCAGATTTTAACATTTTACTCCTTTTATGGAGAGCAGCAAAAAGCAGCATTCAAGCTCAAGGTGTATTTAATTGCGGGAAGGTATAAAAAAGGATGGATATGTAGAGAGCACATATGTTCCAGAACATATTTTCTTTGTGTTCCAGAACAGTTTGTCGCACTGGTGTGTAAAGAAATGGAAGCAATTCCAGGAAATGTAATCTGCAACTGAAAAACAAATACCCCCCACAGACTCCCTGTACCCAACAAGTCCTTATTAACAAGAGATTTTATGCTTAAGACTGAACAATAATGAGATGCTGTGATCATTAATGATCTGACCATGCTCTTATTTACATTCAACACTTTTTTTTCTTTAAAAATAAGGATTTTGTCTCCTTTATAGAAACCACCACACACACACAAAAGAACACTCAAGTGCTCAGTGTGATTTCAGAAGCAGTCAGTGCAAGTTTTGTTTCACTAAAAATATCCTTTCAAATCCTTATAAATTATCAGCATCGGAATTTTAAAATTAGATTTCTGAACAAATAATTTTCTAAAACTTCCAATAAAAAAAATCTATGCTTCTCTGTTTAGTGGCTAAATAGTCAAGCCCAAGAGAGAGGTGCCCACAAGTTCTATGGCTGCTGTTGTGGGTCTCACTGCTCCCTGGGGTGAAGCATTTCACCAGCTTTGTGGATACAGGCAGAGGATGAAAATGGAGACAAGATTATCTCCAAAGAGCAATTCTTGCACATTATCACTTAAGCAAAAAAGGCTGCACTGAACAAGAAGAAACACAAGTGTGCATGCAAACACATGCAAAAACTTGGGGAGATATAGATATATATATATATATATATATATATAGATATAGATATATATACTGGGAAGATATATAATAGTTTCAATCAATGCACAACAGTGGAACTATTTAATTTACTGCACATGTGAAAATGGCCGAGTTTGGAGAACAAAGAACCTTTCCTCAGAATTTTTTCTGCATACCATAGGGTGACACTTTAAAAAAAGCAAAACGTAACCAAACCAAACAGGTAATCCATTATTTGCTTTCTTTTCTTCTTTAATAAAGTGACAAGTAGCTGAGAATGACCAGCATAATTTGCCTGCTTATATTTAAAAGTACATAAGTAAACAAACATTTTTTGATCAGATCCCTGTAATATTTAAATTCCAGAACACTCAGGAAGCCCAAGCAACATCCCTGTGGTTCTCAGTTCAGACAGGAGCTTACAGGCACTTGCCAGAAGCCAAGCAGAATGATGGCTCCAGAGGGCTCTTCCTCAGACAAGCATAAGGCAGAAACTCACCCTCTGCTTTCATTGTTTCACTAGAACGAAGTCTTATTTCCTTTTTACATAAGTGCTTTGCATAGCCAATCTGACAAACAAAAGCCATTTCTCTTTTGATGTATTCTTCATGACGAAAAGCTTAAGAGAGCTCTGGAGTTTCATAGTTATCTCAATCTACATATGCATTAAGAATCCTCTGTTGGAAATTGCACTGGTTAGCAAGATGAGCAGAAAGTTGAACTGGGGGTTGGAATCAAGTTCCAGCTCTGCTACTACACGTTACACAGCAATGTCAATTTTGCCACTTCATCAATTCATCTGAACCTACATCTCAACCACCTCAGTACATCAACATTAAATACTCATGACAGGAACACTTACTACTTTTTCACAGTTGACTTTACTTTAAATTTTGCATCTACTGACAACAGAGGCTAACTTCCCTTCTTAAAGCTTAAAAAAATCCAATATATAAAAATTCTAGCACTCTAAGGCATACAGACCTGTGAGCAAAGGCAACAGAGGAAACCATCAATTCAGAGTTGTGACTGGCATAGATAAAATAAATAAATAAATAAATAAATGAGAGCAAATCTGAATATACTGTCATGCTCCCAAGGTTATTGTTTTATGTTGCAAATATTTGTTTCAGCATGCAGGAGGCCTTGTAAACCCCCAACATTTGCTGAAGCGGCTTTGGGGCACGAAAAGAGCCCCTCATTCCCCACCCCAGCCCATAGCTTTATGTTGCCTTGTGTGCATAGCTCAAGGGTGCACAGAAAGTCCTACAGTAACTTCAAAGCCTTCCATGGATACTTCCAAGGAGCTGGAGTAATACCTACCATGTTTATTTTCCTGGGAAGTGGCACAGGGGTTTCTGGCAGGGTGTGTGTTATGTCATTAGACTCTTCAGATGGTTGCCTTTGGACGGTGTCTCTGGATTGTACGTTTGGAGAAAGATCTACGGAGTGAGATTTTTGATTTGCCTCTGAGGGCTGAGGCTTCGGTGCTGCTTCTCCACCTTGAGTTTTAGCCAACAGCTCTCCTAGCTGAGGTTTTGGAGGAAGGTCCTTCATTTGTGGCTTTGGAGGTAAGTCTCCAAGCTGTGGTTTTGGTGGCAAGTCTCCTAGCTGAGGCTTTGGGGGTAGTTCTCCAGGCTTTGGGGGTAAATCTCCCACTTGAGGTTTCTGAGTTAATTCCAGAGGCAGAGGCTTTGGGGGCAAGTCTCCAGGCTGTGGTTTCTGTGGTATATCAATGGACAGTGAGGGCTTCTGAAACATTTCCATGTGCTGATGGGATTTATCTATTGAAAGATGATGACTGGTTTCTATTTTTCTTAGTGCCACTAAAACAAAAGAGCAAAACAATGATTTCCACAATCTTTATATTTTAATATTAAAGAAGTTAGGCATATATCAAAACTGGAATTGTGTTAATGATCACACAATCACTGAACCCCATAACTGCCCCTAAATCCTCCTAGATTATGACAAAAGCAAGATAATACAACTTTACATAACCCTTGTTCACTGAGGTCTCATTTAATTGCTCCTCCTGGAGGCAGCAGTGCTTATTCCAACAGCTATTAGATGTCAATTCATAGATTATCTACTTAAAATGAAATAAAGTGATCACTTTTTGGACCTAAACCAAAAAGTATGAAATATAATAAAAGACTTTGCAAAACCACCTATATGTGGACCAATTGATGTGACTGTAACAAAATTTCTTTTTAATGACAATTATTCACATATACAGTTGAATTCCATACAAAAAACCACTCGACTGTCAGGATTAGTACTTGTAAAATAGCTCAGAAGAGAGAGAGTGAGCACATACATCTATGCAGTGTATAGAATATACTGTATTATAGACATTCAAACTAAAACTAAGAAAAATGAATTATTGTATATATTTACAACTAAGTAAAGATAAAAATTTTAAAATGTGCATTTTGCAGATTTGATGGAAGGAAATTTAAATTAGATTTTCAAATAGTTCTTTTTTTCAGTGTCATCTATTGATTCTACTGCTAAGCTCCCTAAGAGAACGCAGCTGAAATCTACCTCAAAGACAAAACCATTAGTACACACAAAAAAACCCAACCCACAACCTCCTAAACCAAATAACCCTGATGTTAAAACAGATGAAGGGAGACAGGAGAGAAAAAATTTACAACCTCTGATGAAATTAACACATTTTGACTAGAAGGAACAATTTCCTAATGCATTCAGCATTACTTTAGTACTGTACTCTACCAGCCAAAAAGGTGGCCTGACATTTGACTATGAAAGCAACACTCCCTTTGGATGTCACCCACTGCAAAAACACTTCCATGATATATTTGTGGTTACTTATACCAAAATAATAATAATAAAAAACCCCATTTGCACAGTTTCCCTGAAAGAAATTGTATAATTACTTTCAGATGTCTTGTTTTAAAAAAAATGTCTGTGTTGATCCCAGTATATGGCTCTGTGTCCTAGACTTACCTCGCAGCAGATGTACACACACTGATCATTCACATGGGTTTGAGATGTAAGTGATGTGAAAAACCCTGATAGCAGCCCTTACCAAAGTGCTTTGATTTGGCCCTTCTTAAATTTTCACCTATATCATTTTAAATCAGGGAAGTGCTGATGTCCTTCATAGTGCCACCCTAGCACATCATTGATGTCTCTTTCAAAAGATGATACCACATCAGAATAATTGTAATTTAATGAAGTTGCAATTTTACATTTGCTTTTTCTATTAAAAATGATTTGCACTCTCAATTTCAGACACCTAGCTTCAAAATTTTGGACAAGCAGAATTTCCTGATCTTCAGGCCCTATTGTGATCATTCACTCATACAGATATAACATATTTTTTATGGATTCTGTATCCAGACAAACCTCCAAAGTAGGTCTACTTTCTACTTTATAGTCAATTGATGCAACAACTCAAAAAAACTAAATAAAACTTGCTGTGTAAGTTTAAAGAGATTAGAAAAAACATTTCTAAAAGAAAGGTGTTCCCTAGGATGATGGTCTCAGCAAGTTTGTCACTGATATATAAATGAGCATGTAACCATACCTGATTCTTTCCAAAGTAGTTGCACTGACCACAACCCTGATTGCCAGAACATGGCACAGATACGGTTTGCTCCAAGGTATCAAGAAATTGGACTTAGAGATATTAGGAAAAAAAAAAAACAAAACAAAAAACAAACAAGTAGAGTGATCTAGGATAGAAACAGAAGCCCAGAGAAGTTATTCATGGAGATACTCAAAATGTGACTGGACGTGGCCTTGAGCAACCTGCTCTCATGGCAGAAAGTTGGCCCTGCTCCGAGTGCTGGACTGGACCACAAGACCTCCTGAGGTCTCTTCCACCTTCAATTAGTTCATGATTTTTTTTTCCTCTCCCTAGAGGTATTTTTTCCAGTTTAATAAAAGCCTTCCCCATCTTCCAAAATCCTTTCAGTCTTGTGAAGCTTTCATGGTTTGTGGCATTTTAGAAACAAAATTTCTGCTGAAAAGAACCATATATTTAAAACAAGTATCTACTTTCACCCACACTTAAAAGATGCCATTATGAGAACAACCACAAAGAGATCTCTTACCTTTCTGAGGTAGTTTGGGAAGAACTCTGGGGCCAAGTGCAGTCTTTGCAGTCCCAGTGCTAAATCAACAAATATGAATTATTAGTGCTTACAACTGTTATACAATATATTTATTTGTCATTTTTCCCCTTTACACATCCATAAATAAAAAATCCCCAAACAAATCCACACATATTGTGCTTCTTTTGTATAAACATTTTGTCTGTGGATAAATCCCAAAACTCAAAGCACTGTCAAGAATTAATTTGGGTTTTTTTTTTTCAGAGGAAAAGACATACGAACCCCACACAAATTCAGTGCTATAGGGCAGATACATTCTATGAACTATGGTACGTGCAAAACCTACTCTGAAAATCGGTGAAGCTGAAAGACCAAATCTGTGGGCAGATTCTGAACTTTAAGGAAAATTTGTTCTTCAAAATAATTATACTGAAACATACAAAACATAATCTGTGCTTTATGTCAGTGAAGTTTTCCAGGACTGAGCCTGCGCCTTGTAGGCTCCTGCACATGCATGATATTGTATCACACACATGCTCTGCTGCAGGAGGAGACAAGGTCTCTGCTGCTTCCAGGAAATACTGATGATTGTGGCAAAACAACATGCTTTACTCTGTCAACCTGTATTACACATGTGTTAGCTATTCCCATCAAAGTTTTTCCTCTAAAATCACACCTAAGTCACTTTTATAGAAAAAGACTGTGGAAGAAGAGAAGAAAGCAAATTGATTTAAGGCATAAAAATCTAAAAATAAATAAAAATTAGTATCAGCTCAAAATAATGACTCAAAAAAGAAGGAAAAAAAAGAAAAAAAAGGAGTGAGAAAGCTGCCAGAGTATGTTCAACAGAGCAGAGGGTCTTAGCCTTGATTCTGGTATTGCTTGTCTCTGCAGCTAACGTTTCAAAATGAGAATGAAGAAACACTTTTAATTTCTAGCTGTTTTTTAAATAGCCAAAATACATCATGACATGAAATTGAAAGAACAGCCAAGCTCAATCTTGATTCAATAAATCATAGAATCATAGAATATCCTGAGTTGGAAGGGGCCCACAAAGATCATCGAAGCCCAGCTCCTACCTTGTCCTCTCTCTAATGCCATGCAGTACGAGGACCACACCTTTACCCTTGCCTGACAAGTACCTAGCATGGGCTCAGCTCTCTGTGCTGCGGAACATCACCACTTTTTCCCTGAATGCCCAGTGCCAGCTGGATGGATTCAGCAAACATGGGAAGCCAGCTGTGCTACCAACAACAGGTCCCCTGCCTGTCCTGACAAGGCAGATCACAGTCTGGGGGTGTCCAGAAACTCTTCCTACACATCTTCTGCTGTGCCCTGTTGGAGGTTACACATCCATCCCCAGTCACAGCCCATCCCACACACTTGTGGTCATGCAAGGCTGTGTGCCTGAGGCGGGTGTTTATTGGAATTACCATGCTCTGAACCCCAGGATTTTGGAATCACAGCACAGACAGAGGAGTAGCAAACTCTAAGTGACAGCAATGTATGGCTGTCCTTACTACTCCAGCTATTGAAAAAGACACTTGTAATGGACAGACCTGATGAACTGCGAGCTAAAAGCAATTTGTGTTACTGCAGACTGTGTGGCAGCACATAAGCCTGACAGAGTGGAAAAGAGCTAAACTGGAAGACTGAGATGAACTCTCTCTTACAGAGCCATCTTTGATGCCAGCCTGTACCCAGAGTGACACTGCTGCTAAAGGCAGGACACCTCACACTGAAGCAGATAAAATGAAATGCCAGGAGACATGAAAATAAAACTTTTCTCCTGCTGAACTGCGATCTGAGGCAGCAATCCCCAGCTGGGAGAGCACTTCTGTAGGAGCAGCAGATAGATCCGGGTACAAGTCGTTCTGTCCATCCTGCTCAAAGGATGGATTGTGCATGGACAGCGAGGAACAAAGCGTAGGAGGCTCAGTGGAGCCAAAGTATTTGTATGCTAGTAAGGCATGCAGAAAACTAATGCAGAAGCATAGCTAGGATTTTATTTCCTATGAAAGGCTTTTTTTTTCTAATTTACAAATTAGTTACATTTATTTAAATTTTCATCTTTTCCTTCATATATGCAGATTTTACCTTGACTGCTGAGACATCCCCTCAAACTTGTTTGCAGCCTTAGTTGAAGGTGGGCCCAAATCATTACCTGAGGTGAAAAAAAAGACAATTAAAAAAAAAAATGAGGATAACTGAAATATAATCAGCAGAGGGTGCAATTTAAAGCAAAACATGTATTCCTCTAAGTATCTTCTATACAACATGTCTAAAAGATAATTTTTAACTTTATTGTTTATTAATAATTTTGCAGCTGAAAAAGTAGGAGGGACCAAAATAATCCAAGATGATCTTTCACATAACACATTTTAAAACAAATCATTGGTAGCTCTCATCTCCTGGCAAGGGAAGATTGAATGACATTACTGTCAGGCATTTGTTTTGAAATAGTGTTTCAATTTGCTCTGTACAGAAGGAGATAGAGCAGGCCAGTATCAGATAAATTTATCACTGATGTTTACATTTTGCATTATGAGGCATGTCTTTTTAAAACCACAATGAATTTGATTTTATTCACAAAACATTAAATATCTAAGGATTGGTATTTTATCCTATGTAAAGATCAGCCTTTACTGATTTAGTGACTAAGTTTATATGTTCCCATAATCTGCACTTTAGCCATTGGTAAAGAAAAGAACCTGGCTATACAGAATTCTGTCAAAAGCCAGCAAAATCCAAACCCAAGTGCTCTGGACTCCTTCAGCAGAAAGCTTCTCTTCATTAGCCATCACTATTTTCAAGCTATAATGACACCAACGCATTTGGTTTAATGCCTTTTCATCCCCCTTTGCCTCTCCTATTACAGCATGTCTTAATCTTAGAACCAGCTTCAACAACCATTAGTAAATTTTGTCATTGAAATAGATGCAAAGTGACATTTAATGATCCAAGAACACAAAATACTTCTCATTCAAAAGAATGACACATTTTTCTAACTACCATTCTTGGCGCATTGATGTCTAAATGAAACAGCAGAAAAGGCTCATGCTGTGCCTTGCTAAAAATATGTTTGTGTTTAAAAGTGGTGCAAAAAAGGAACTAAGGTAAAACAGCAAACATGTCGATCCTATGGATAAAGCAAGGAAAAATATCTCATGGTTGCTATGGAAATACAAAATAATCTGTATGACATTTTTAGAACATCTTTGAATAGTAACTCAATTTGCTTAGACATAAGCTAAGGATTGCTCTGCTTGAATCTTCAATTAATGCACAGATTAGAAAACAAATGCTGAAATTCAACATAGCAAGAAATATAACAACAAAGAAGAAAGCTTCTGAAAGGAAAAGCAGTGAACATCTGACAATATTCTTAAGCAAAAAACACAAAGGCAGATACAAGAAACTCCCTCTCATAAACACAAAATTTAATACTTGCTTAAAAATCCAAAAGGACTTTGAAACAAGCTTTTGTACAGATCTCAGCTAAGAAAAACGGGGAGAAGAGGTCCCTCTTCCATTCACTGAAGTTTAGCCTGCCCTGAAAAGCAGTGAAGAGACAGAAAAAGCAATATTCTTCTCTGGCCCTGTTCTGACAAGGCTTCTTCATCTTCAACTGCACACCTGCACCTTTCCCATATTTTCTTCTTCCTTTATCTGTTGTCTGATGTGTTTAAGGAGAAGCTGGCACTTGCTTAGCATCGAATCCTATCACACCTTTCATCCTAATAGGGCTACATTATAGACTATTCTAGTATATGATACTTTAGATGCTGTTTTGGACTTCAATATTTGGGATTTTTTACATTTTTAAAGTCCAAGCTGCTCAAAATGTCTTTACTACCTCTGAAAAAGTACAGGGCTGTTAGACTCCAGAACACAGGAAATATTTTTTTTTCCATATCCCAGACCTCTGAGAAGTAGAGAACTGAAAAAATTCCATTATATGTATTCCTTGCGAAAAAGTCTTTGCTTTTCGTTGGACTCTATACTTTTCTTCATATTGAATCCTAGATTAAATCACACGAGTACTTCATGATTTACTACATTTAACTCAATTTGCTGAAAAAAAATGGTGCTTTTAGGTTACCAATTTTTTATTTTAGGCTAGTAATTGTGTGTTTATACTAGAAGAGAGAGAGGGTTCTCTTAAGATACAAGTAGTGTATGGATGATGCACCTATGTAAACACTGGATTCCAGTTAAAAAATTTACAGATTCATGGAAATCCTGCCAGCAAGACTAAAATTGCAGAAAATTACATGGGCCTGACATTTATAGCTACCAAGAGAATTTGACTGCATAGAGCAATGTTTATTCAAAAGAGGAAGAATCTGAGTAGTCTGGAAAATAGTTTCCAAAAAGCATCTATAAGAAAGGTATCCTGGTAAAAAAAAAAGTTAAAAAGCACTGGTTCTGTATAACTTCTGCTGGTAGAAGGATGCAAATCTATCAGTCTTTGTGTATGTACAGACAACATCACAAAAGCCAAATACATATCAAGACAACACATTCCCACCAGCGAGGTGTGAACACTTTACAGGAGAGGTGCAGCCCAGAGCCCAAGGAAAGAAGCTCCTGTGGCAGCTGTGAGACCTGCACAGACACACGGGGGTCTGAGTGCCCCAAAGCTGCATCCCTGCAGCTGATCCCTGAGCTGGGCACAGCAGCAGCAGGGGAGGGGGCAGAGGCAAAGGCAGAGGCAGAGGAGAGCAGTGGCTGAGGGGAAGGGGTGAGGGCAGAGCCTGGGCAGCTACGGCAGAGAGAGGGAGGCAGTGGGGGAGATTGGATTGGGCCCCAGGGGAGCGTGGAGGATTTTCAGCTTTCTCAAGTGAGACTGGGCTGCAGCAGCCTGGAAGGCAGAGTGACAGAAGATAGAACTGCTGATTTATCTGAGCTGACGTTACATCAAGCTGCAATCATTGGAAAGCAAGCACCAGGTAAAAAGAAACCAAAGATCATGTATCAGCCATCATAAAGGTTTTCCCCTGCCCTTTTGTTTTGCATTCAAAACTCACCCCAAGGAATTGGGCCCTTATTCTGGGGTCCATGAGGTAGTGGGCTTGGTGGGTCAGAGAGGGTTCTTTTGTGTCCTGGGGGTGGGGGAGGTGGTCTCTTCTTGGAAAGAGTGGAGCTGCCACTAGAGGTTTGAGTGCCTAGAGGGAGGGTTGAAGGTGGGCCTGCAAAATAACAAACAACCTTCTTACAAATACATGTGCATAAACGGCAAAGCAGCACTGAAAAATTCACAGTCAGACCCACAACGAAGTGCAGCAAAAGACTAAAATAAAAAGACAAGCCATGCCAAAACACTGTTTAGATTACACGACATGTTCACCACCTTTTTAACCCTCTCAGCTGTGGGAATATAAGCAACTTGACAATAGCATGACACGTGTACTTATGTTTAAAAAATACAGGATTAATCACGCCAAGATTTCTAATTTTAGGCATTGTTAAAAAAAAAAAAAACAGCATGAAATATAAAAATTAAGTAATATTTAGCACATGGGATTAAAATTGCTGTTAATTTATACCAGAATGAAAGAGCTTTCTATGTGTTTGAACATGTGGGGAAGTTTTTCAGACCTCCAGACCATCCCATGCAAATTTTGTTAATAAACTGGAAGGCAGGAGGAAAGAAATGGAAATATGCCTACAAATTTTCCTTTCACTTTCAAAATAGGATTTTTAGCTTGAGAAGATTTTCTGTAATTCTTTTCTCTTTTTTCTGTAGATCAAATACATCAAACTATGCATTCCAAGAGCATTGCAAATTGTTGTATGTGGTATAAAATAAACATCAGAGAAGTCCTTTCTGGGACTGAAATTTGATATTTCATGATAGCATTGCTTATAAGAGCCTATGCACTCACCCCTAGCCTTAAACACTTTTATTTCCCTCTGAATTAGTGCTGGCACAAGTATTATTCAACAAAATGCATGTTTTACACAATATGGGAACAGATACAGCTTGAAAGACAAAATAACCCAGTGGGAAGACAAGAGTTTTCCTAATCAGCTTCACCACTGACCTTCACAAATGTCTCTAATAAGAAGCTCAAGGAAGCAGAGCAGGGCACAATTGGCAGCGAGGGGACGACTGCTCGAGTCAATTGCCACCACTGCCCTAAGAAATTACTTGTACCACTCATCTACATTAGTTCTACATTAGGTTACAACAGCTCCAGGGGGGTTGTTGTTGGGGTTGTTCGTAGGTTTTGTTGGTTTTGTCTTTTTTTAATCTAACCAACAACTAAGACTTCACTGCAGTCTTCACTTGCAGTAAGTTTTGCACGTCAGACAGCTTTGCCATCAGTCTGGATAAATGCAGAAAATTGACATAAAACTTTAAAAGCAAAGTCTATTTATACCTGAAATTTCAAGTCTATTGTCAGTCTATTTTTTAGACCTGTAGAACCACCTTGCCTATTTTTGAAAAGCTACCTTATTTGAACAGTACTTGAGACAAAACCTTAATTTAGTTACTTAACACATACCCTACCCTGCAGCACAGAAAACTAGAGCTGCCTTCTTTAAAAATGTTTATGAATATTCTCTATAGGTAGCCTGGAAATTATCAATACTCAATACTCAATACTTCAATTTAGGAAGTACTCCTTCCTAAATTACTATATATCATAGAAGTATTGAAATCAGTGAAAAATAATATTTGTTAAAATTCCTTAGGTGAAACATTTAACACTGACAAAAGTAGCTTCAATGATTCTATAAGCATGAATCTGTTTGTCAGATATTTTCAGCAGGTGACTTCCCTCTTTCTTACAAACAGCAAAGAAAAATTTAATAGAACTGCCCCTAATGAGTTAATAATTCAATCTATTCTCTTCCAGATTCAAGCCTGAAAGGCCTTCTGCTGTGCAGGAGAATCGCTCAACCACAAGCCCGGCAGATATTTTGGGCCTGACTTAATTAATTGATTACTTTTGTAAATCAAATTATATATTTTGCAATTGTTCCTCTCAATTTACTTCCAAGTTTAGAAAACCATTAACTGATAACAAGTCAAACGCCAGTGCATTTAATGATTGTCCCCCAGTTTGCATCCTTACCCTTTCTCATTTTAATTTCTTCCTTGAGCTTAAGTAAGCAAGATAATTTAAACTGTGCATTGAGATGTTTCTGAAAGCAAAACCAACTTTTCTCGTGCTACATTTTGACTGACGATTCCTTAAACTCCTGCAAGTTATCAACTCTTTCTTTGCTTCAAGAAATACGAAACAAAAGTTGTTTTGATCCGTAATGTAACTCCG
This sequence comes from Struthidea cinerea, assembly GCA_013397865.1. Classification (NCBI taxonomy): domain Eukaryota; kingdom Metazoa; phylum Chordata; class Aves; order Passeriformes; family Corcoracidae; genus Struthidea; species Struthidea cinerea. Next base: position 914,822 of record VZTI01001451.1, read on the forward strand.
AGCGTCTCTAGGAATGGCGAGGGGGAAGGAACAGTCAACATCCCCTGTTAACAGCAGCGTTATTCCCAAAGCCCGTCGACAGCACACCCGGGCTGCCAGCGCGGCGTTCGCCGTGTCCCGGCACTCGGCACGGGGCTTTCCCGCGGCCGCAGCGCCGGGAGGAGCGCGTGTCCCACCGCCCTCTGGCGGCGGCTGCGCGCACTGCACCGCGCCCACCGCACCTGCGCCCAGCCGCCACACACCGCCCAAACCCGCCTTAACGCGCGGAAAAAAGTGGAGCAAAGGCATTGGAACAGTATGGTGCGCTTACTGCAAAAATTAAACTTCAGGCACGAAGTAAGATTTCTACTTTTAATTGCCAAGAAGAGGAAGAAATTTTCTCTACAAAAATAAACTTTAGTAGAATTAAAAAACAAAAAACCAAACCCTTAAAGTTATGTTATATGGGCAAGTTTTAGATTTCATCTTAGTTGTGTATATCCAGACATTACAGAGGAGTTGAAAAAATCGCTTCATAGCTTTCAGAAGTTCACATGGCATACGAAAGTCACAGGGAAAAGGTGTTTAAGACATTACAAATCTTACTTTCAGACTCCTAGCATTTGTTTCTGTATTAAACTCACAGAAGGAATAAATACGAATACAAAAGTCATACACTAATGATTACATGGCTGAAATACAAAATAACTTATTTTCAAATAAATACAAAATAAAGGAAAACTTCAAAACATCTTTTCAGAAAGTGGCATAAAGTGACATCATGCTTTGAATGAAGAAAATGTGGGGAAAGTTCTTGAATCTAAATCAGTTTATGGAACCAACTGGTGAAATAATACAAGACCTGATGATGTCTGTACAATTATTATAAAATACACTATATCATAGAATCACTTAGGTTGGGAAAGACCTTTTAGATCCTCGAGTCTGACGCTGCCAGGTCCACCACTAAACCATATCTCTGCTTCTGTGCCTTTGGGATTTCCTTCTTGAGGAATGTCCTGGACTCCCCCTGTCTCCCAGGGGATTCTTGTCAACCAGGCTCCTAATCAGGCCAAAGTCTGTCCCCTGGAGGTCCAAGGTGGCAGTTCTGCAGATTCCCCTCCTTACTTCTCCAAGAATTTGAGATCCCTGTGCCCCAGATGGTCTCCATCACCCACCCTTCTCTCTTCACAAACAGCAGGTCCAGCAGGGTCCCTCACCAGCTGAGTTGGAAACTTCCACACACTCCAGACACATCCTAGACATTCCTGCCCCACGAGAACAAGAGCCAGCAATTGTGAGACTTCTCCCAGCTGCCTCTCCATCCTGGGTGGGTGGTCTCTAACAGATTCCCAGTAGGACATCTGCCTGTTGGCCTTTCTCTGATTCTTAGCTTTAAACATTCGACCCTAGTGCCACCATCATTCAGCTCAGACACTCAAAACAGTCCCTAACATACAGGGCTACCCCACTGCCTCTCCTTCCTTGCCTGTCCTTTCTGAAGGGTTTATAGCCATCCATCGCAGCACTCCAGGTATGTCAGTCATCCCACCTTGTTTCCATGATGGCAGCTAGGCCACGGTTTTCCTGCTGCACTCTGGCTTCCAGCTCCTCCTGTTCATTGTCCATGCTGTATGCAGTGGTGTAGGTGCACTTCAATTGGGATATTAATCCCGACACCTTTTTTGGAGGAGAAGCCCTAATTTCGACATGACCGTTTGGAGGCATTTCCATGCCTTATGTCTTTGCTGTCACAGGGCTCTCCATCCCCCACCTGCACTGAGAGAGCATCCCAAAGGGCCTCACTGGCACACACACTCCCTCAAACACTGGTGTGCTTCCCCCCAGGGTTATCTTGAGCGAACCTGGTTTTGCCCCACTCCCTTTTCAGATCTAGTTTAAAGCTCTTTCAATGTGCACTGATAACTCAGTGGCAGATACCACTGCTCCCTGCTCGGGCTGGCAGAGTTACAGCCCCTTCCTGCAGACTATTCTATGCAAATTCCCATCCAAACTGCCACACTGGCACTGTTTGTGGCACTGTTCACTGGCACTGTTCGTGATGCTCTCCAAGAGTTTCTTTACACGTGTCTGGGCTCGGCCCTGTTGCCCCTGGCCCTTCCCAGGTCCTCTCAGCTGCTGTGCCATGAGATGCTGTGGCTCCTGCAGCTTTCTCACTTCCCTGAGGCTCCCCCGGTTAAGTAAACCCTCCCCTGCACCAGAGCTGCTCACCTCAGCGACTGCACGTGTTTGTGTAGATACACACATATATACACATAAATCTGTGTGTACAACCAACATCTCAAAACAATTCCTGTGTGATATTCTTAGTTATACAAGGCTAGGCTAGATATCTTTAAGCAATAATCAGAGCAGTAACTAGATCAAAGGTATTTTGTGATTTTAACCAGGCAGCAACTGAGCCAGTCATTTCCTCTCCAACAGAGATCTTAATCACCATGAATTTCTCACATAGTTGAGAAGTTCACATCTCGTAAAGGATATTTTCCTCTCAAGCGAAAACACCAAAAACCAAAAAGAAAACCCAAAAAACCTTGACCTAGAAGTCTTTCCTTTTGCTTCTGTCGGGATATTTTCCTATCACAAGCAAAAACACCAAAAACCAAAAAGAAAACCCAAAAAACCTTGACCTAGAAGTATTTCCTTTTGCTTCTGTCAGGCTTTCTTTTCCTCAGTTACTGGGAACCAAAAGCTTACAGTACTAACTGTTGTCATCTTTTATCACTTTTTCGTATTACCAAGATCAGGCTTTCCTGTGTAAATAGATCAAATAATCTCAAAATTATTGCACTAAGATAAATAACTGGATAAGGTGTGCAATTAGTAGTGCATTGCCCTTCAGGGTTTGTGCAGTTAGTGTAGTAACAATTCATTTGTGTACTAGTGAAACCATGCAAAGCTGTTGCCACCCAATCAAGAAATGGTGGGTTTAGAGTGTAAAAACCTCACGTGTGGTTTTTTTTACCACTTAAGGAGACACAGGGGGAAAAACAGATTTCCATCTAATGGTAGAATGGACACTGCAAAGGAAAGTAACTTATATTAAAAATTAACAAGTGTTGCTATCTTTATTTTTAAATTTCTCATGAGTGACTTTTTACATAGATATTACTAAATGACTTTTCAGTTTGTCTTACTTTAGATCATATACTTTCAGTACTGAAAATAAGAGCATAAAGACAAAATTATCATGATCACTCTGAATAAGAAAGTTAAGAATATACATTGATTCAACATTAGCATTTGAAGTACATTATATAATTAATGCTAAAAAAAGGGTTCCGTTTAAAAAGGAAAAGATAAAAGTTATATTAAAGAATGCTGTATTTTGGGTTGATTCAGAAATAGGAGAGCCCATGAAACCAACAGTCATCAGCTAGTCTTCCCTCCCTATTATGGTAGAAAAAAAATACAAAGCCTTAGTGGGATATATAACACTATTTAATCAAAATGTGCAAGACATTTATAAGAATATTTTTAAAAAAGTCTCCAAGTATATGCAAGAGAAGTATAGAATCCTGAAAGCATTCAGAAGAAACAGGATGACCTCAAAGGCTGAGGTAATGGAATTTGTGCTATAATCAGGGACTTCAGCTGCAAATGGTAGCAGACACTGTGTATTGCCTGCTATGCCACAGTATGATACAATCAGGAAAAAAAATAAGTAGGACCAAAGGATTCTTTGATGTGGTATTTCCAGTAGAAACAGCAAATTTTACTGCTGTCCTGACACTTCCAGCCAGTTGTATTTCAGAAAGCTGATTTAAACAGCAAAGGTACAGAGAAGAGTTGGTGTGATGAAAGGATAACTTGAACCTCAGGAGAATGAAAATACTCTTCAATCAGATAAGGTAAAATACGCTTGGTTTGTTTAGTGTAACAACCCAGACGTGAAGACCTGTAGGATTTCCATCCAGGCAGTGCCTTGACATGGCCACCAGCCACAGAAAAACCACCAAAGCTGAAGGGCAGTGTTGGTACATGCACAAACTAACGTAGTGAACTCAGGAAGATTCCTAATCCTGTATGCAATGCAGTCCGACAACTTCTAGAAGTTACTAGTAAATTCAAATAAACTAATTTGGTTAGAAATTGAGTCTGATCTAGTGAAGGAGCAGATGATGTGACTGTGTCTGCAGCCGCAGTGGACTGGAACCACAAAGGAAGTGCCTTTGGGTCTATATACCTCATGTTAGAGCTGAGACAGTGTAAAATACTCATACTTGTAGGTGTTGAAGATCCAAACTTAACTTCATGATACAGGATTTACCCCTTCATGGTTATCTGGGATAAACAGGCAGAACCACTAAAAAACAATCAGCTTTCAGCCAAAGCGAAGGAAACCTGACTTTGATTGCCTAACATTCCAAAACTAGTTAGCAACATTACCCACATACTGGATTTGCAATGAAAGTTGTACAAAATTTTGTTTAGCTACTGTGGCAAGTCATGCAACTACTTAAATATTCTTTTTTTTTTTTGAAAGCTTTTTGTAAAACAATAGGCAGAAGACTTGCTAGATGTCTGGAGCCATAATGCTGGATAGAGCAAAAACAAAGATGATTTTCAGAATGTTAGAGGCTAAAGATTTGACTGACAAGTAAGTTGAACCTGAAAAAGCTTAGATAAATGATATAAAAAGGCACAGAGTGGTTGGCTCAGGCAGCCACTGCACTCATCCTGTACTTTTCATTCTGTTAGGATTAACTAAATCTGCAGCAGAGATAGCAGCAAATAAGATGTATCCACAAATGAGACACTGTGGAGTAAAATACATGAAGGTTCCAGCATTTTTAGGAATATTTTGAAGTTATCAAACTGGAAAATCTGGACATGAGTTATAATGTTGTATGGAGAAACTTAAACATCCCCATATCACCTCCTCCAACTATTGTACCTTTGAAATTATTTTTAGCCAGAACGTCCACTGAAAACCATGAGCAAGAGTGATGTGCCTTAAATTGATTGAAACTTACCTCCTCTCCCCAGCACAAGTTCAGTGGATGGCTTCCTGTGGCCCCTCAGGAACACCACAGAACTTTGCTACTCAGGAACTTCACTGGGCAATGAAACCAGCTTACAGAGTGCTGCAGGGAGGGGGTTTTGTTAAAAATAAAACATGTTTTGGAAAGACAGTTTCATCTCCATGTCCCAAAGGATGAAAATCCATGAAACTTAAAAATCCTCTGCCTCCTCCTAAAATGCAGGTCCACCTGCTATCCATTCCCTGCAGAGTCCATGTCCTAGCAGGTGCCCATGGTATCTGCCAGGGCCTCACAGCAGCGCAGGGACAAAGATCTGATTATGTCTGGGGACAGAAGGAAATCTTAAATTTAAATACAGATTCAATGCTTTTGTTTACTCTTGCTGTTTAGGGAGCTTAGTGAAAAAAGTAACACTATGTTTTCATATACTCTTAAACACAAACAAGACATTAAAATAAACTTTTTAAACAAAAACACACCATCTGATAAGTAAGCTTGTGTGTTAAACTTCAATATAAGGGATATATTTTATTACTATTCATGCCAAAAGAGGCAATAAAGTCTACAGGTTTATGTTTTCCAACACAAAAAAATTAACTCTGATTGTTTCAAAATTCAGATGTGTCAACAGCGTCTTATGGAAGTGGAGAGTGTCAGATTTTTCTTCTTTTCAACAATCTGAGAGCTGGAAGGGGAGAAATAACAAGGAGCAGCGCAGTTTAAAATGAACCATAAGTGCATCTGAAATGATGCATCTACAGCAATCTTTCCACACTGATAAGCTCTCCTATGCATTTGTCACTATTCCCCCCAACTTTAAAGTCTTGAATTATTCCTGTAACACAGGCATGTATACAATGGAGATTTCTGATTTCACAATATTGTTGAATGGACATCAACCAAAATTCCAGCATCATTCACAGACTGTAGAACTTCAGCATGTTTCAAGCAGAGAAGCATAGTGACTTTAATGTAACAGCAGTTCCATCCAACCTCTCTCTGACTTTGTGAATCTGGCATTTTCCACTCTGATGAAGCAGTTAATGTTACATTAGAAGGCAATTTTGTGATAATATTATTTCACTGTAATATAGATTTATAGAATAAAGATTTCCTTGCATAATCTCTGACATGAAAACACATAAAAACTCAATGCCTCAATTCTTTCAGATTAACTTTGGTGCTGTGCTGATTCCTTGGTCTTGGAACAACAAAGAAATTCCAGGAACACCTAGGAAAATGCCTAACATTTCAGAAACTAAAATACTTAGAATGAAATATGAACATAAATATTCCCCTTCCTGGAGAAAAAGACAGTTTTCTAGGTAAGTCTGTATGAGAGCACCACTATATAATGACAAAGAAATAAAGTTCATTAAAACCTATTGAAAGCTGACAATATACTAAGCAGTGTGAACAGATAGACACCAGATACAACCTCATTAACGTTCTTCAGGAAATGGCATGCATGATTGATTTCCAAGTCTTGCAACTTTATGACAAAAAAAGAAGTTATCCTAGGTCATGAAGGAACATCTAAGCCAGCACATTGTGTTTGCAATGAACAACACACAGCAGACTGTGAGACAGAACGTGTAAAAGGGATGGGAGAGTGGAAGGAAGAAGTAGAATCTTATAATACCAACAAGCAGATCGACACAGTAAAATTACAAGGAATACAACTGAGTCCCCAGTGAAACATGGATTAAAAAATCTCATGTGAAAAACGCAAACCCTGGCAAAATCGCTTTGCTTCATAAAGGGAAACAAACCTGATTAAAAGAGAGAGCCAAGGGATCCATATGAAAGTTGCCAGTACATGACAAAGACTGATGGAACTGTAGTGCTTAAGCACAGCATCTGAACCATGTAAAAGCAAACACTTGATGACAACACTGTCCTGTCCCTTTTACTCTTTCACATGTTGGTGAGAGCATCTCTGCATTTTTCCTGAACAAAGTCAATTACCAGCTGAGAAATTAAGTTATAGTAGTGCCAACAAAAGGGAGCATCAGCATAACTGCTTAAGTGTTAAACTATACTGTAACCCTCATCATAACTAAAGATTTCTCTAACAAGTCTACTGTAAAGACACAATTTATCAATTTCCAAATTAAATATGTCAAAAGGAATGAAGGGTTCCTTTGTCCTAAAAAGTAGATCTGCACATATTATAATATAATAAAAAGTTTTGTTCCATAAATATCTCCTCTAAACTTGAAGATTAGAGATATCTAGGTCAAACCATCATGATCCACTGCAGCTGTAAGTCTCATAAAATGAACTGACTTTCGTTCAGCAGAGTATTAGTTTATTCCTCATCCATTCATGTTCAGTGTTATGAATGAGTCTATTACAAAGTGCCCCCCAGGTTTTTCAAGTTCAGAACGTGCATTGTACCACACTACTGCATCAATAAGGAGAACATGCTGCGTCTTGAAACATTGCAATGTCCCTGGTTAAAGGAAGGGCAACAGCGGGAAAATCACTGCTTGCAAGTGAAGTCTGGAGACAGACTTACCTTTGCCAGCATTTCTAGGAGGAAGAGGAGGAGCATCAGATGTTGGAGAGGTGGGAGAGTCTGTGCTTACAGAAGCAAAGATCTGGTTGGTAAAAGCTCCATAGGAGAGTCTTTGCTTGTCTCTGGGAGTGCTAAATGAAGGATGAGTCAGTTTGTCTTGGGGAGAAATGCTTGAAGAGTGACAAAAGCTTTGGGGTCTTGGAGATCTTTCCTTTTTTATAGGACTAGGCTGTGAATAGAAAAACAAAGATATCATATGGCTGTCTAAATGCTAATTGTAGTTAGTATGTTTGGAAAATAGCACACCAGAATATAATTTAGTGAACATGAGCCTAGTTTTTTTCTTTGTTGGACAAATAAGCCCTCATTCCTCCCTTTTACAGCAATTCAACCTGATAGGTCCTCTCTTCTAAATAAAAATCAAGATTGTAGCATCAAGAGATCATCATGAACACAAAATTAGATTTAATCTTAAAGCAGGAGGTACACACTAGTGTATCATACTAAATAAAATACCAATATATACTAAATAAAATACCAATAAAAGCCTAGCAAGTTTTGGAATATAAGAGTAATTTTCTGTGCATACAGCACGTTACTCAGGCTAGACAATTATCCTCAAGTATCATTACCCCACTGATGCCTAGTAATAATGAACAAACACTTCTGACAGATCAGATTTATTTGGTCCCTGAACTAGCAATATAATCCGTGATACAGCTCTTTTTAAACGCATCTAATTGCTCTTTGAAGAAATTTTACACATCAGTTTTTCCTGCTGCACGTTAATGGGTGCACATGGAGCACGATCTGTTTCCCTGCAGCTCTGGTTCAGGTTATTATCTCCAGCACAGCATCCCTCATCCTCCTGACGCTCCTCACACAGATGATTATTTTGTTCTCTACTGTCCTTGAGGACATGCAAATTACTTCAGTTTCTGAATTTTTCAGTCCCAAGTGTCACAGAAAATGAGAAGTTGTCCACATTTCTTTCTGCGGCATTCATATAAAACAGGAGAGGTGTATTCGCATTTATTGCGGAAATAGAGCACACAGTAATTAACTGACTTGCTAAAGTAGGACACTGAGGCTAATTTTTCACATGCTCTAGGATGGCAATTATTCTATGCCCTCAAGTTTTGCCTTTCCATTACTTCTTTTTTTAAAAAAGCAGGGAAAAATAGCACAGCATGGTTTATGAAAAATAGAGTTATTTATTCAACAACTAGGTTTTCAATTAATTTATAGAAAAAATTAAGTATGTAAGCTTTGGATTTCCTCCAGCTAAAATTTAACAGCTTAAAATTCTGAAGAGGATAAAAGGACAAAGCAGTCCAGATTTGCTGATTTATATTATACTGTATGCCTTGTCACAGTCAAACTTCTGAAACAGCCCATAATAACTAGGTTGACAAAGTATATTCAAAAAGCACTTAGGCTGTCTTTAACACAGGCCTCAAAATTAGGGTTTTTTTCCCCAAAAATACCTGTAAGAGAAGAAAGGTTAAAATGGGTCTCTAATTACCATTTATTTCCAGGGAGCAGAGATGTTGACAGTTTTTGTGCAAAGCCGTATCAGTAATTCACACTCACCTTATCATCCAAGTCATCGTCACTTTCATCAATTTCATCCTGCCGAAGATTCCATTCATACTCCACATGGATGTGTGGGTTTAGCTTTCCTGCCTTGGCTTGTGAAAGCTGAGAGAAATAAAAAGTCTTTTTAAAGTACTTGCCTTTTTTTTGGTGTTAACTAAGTTCTTTTTAGTGGCAAGAAATAAACTGAAATATTTAAAAGTTTAAAACTTTCCGGATTCAAAAAGAACAAAGCAATTTCAGGGCAATCACACAAATATCCTCCATTTGTTTGAGGAAAAAAGGAATTATTTTCTCAAAATGGGCAGAAGTTGCCATGTTTGACAAGCATTTGAAAAGATGACATGAAGAGAAGCTACATGCACAAAAGCAGAATTTATCTGGAGCCCTCTTTTCCAAAAAGGAAAAGCAAAACCTATTTATAAGTTTTGGTACATACAACTCCTGCCCCTCCAAAATCACCATCCCTGTACTCGAGTCAAATGAAGAGATATTTACTCTTTATTTAAATATTTTGTCTCTCTCTGCCACTGGATGGCCAATATGTCTTAAGCACAAAATTCCTTGACTTTGCCAGCCCAAATAATGTATTTCACATTCTTTAAAAAACTACAACCGCAATGATCAGCAAAAGAACTCATAGAGCAGTTCATGGTTATTCTGAGGAGATAAATTCTCCCTTGCAATGCCTACATTTTCCATCATTATTTATTCCTTCACATCCTTTGAAATGTAGTCTACTTGATACTAGTTGATTCAGGAGCGCCTTTAACCATCTTCCTGAAATAAAATTTGGAATAAAGTAAGTATTTCCAATCTGTTATGTAAGTATTCATGAACCCACTTGAGCTGAAACTGAATTTAATTAAACAGTTAAGACTCCAGTTATGCAACAGAAATGGGTTTAGTACATCTATCATAATGCAAATACCTAGTTATTTATCTTGTACTTTTTTAATGCCCACGGCAAACAATGTGCTCATTCATCTTTCTTTTTCACTCTTAACCTTAACTCATTCCTCTTCAAAAAAAAAAAA
>VZTI01001451.1:925032-937641 GCA_013397865.1 Struthidea cinerea
AAAAGAGAAAAGGAATAAATGCTCTATAAAAGTGAAGTGAAATAATCAGTGAGGTATTCATGGAATTTGGATTACTATAACTAAACTATTAGTGGCTAGATAAGCTCACTGATAACATCCACTTGACTGTTCTGTAACACAGCTAGTTGGTCCACATTAATGGCAGATGTCACTCTATTAAAGAGATATTATAAAGAAAAAAGCAATCCATCCCAATTGTGTTCTGCACAGGTGACCTGTTTTCCAGCTGACAGACTCAAACCACTGGAAACAGCACGCACTTACACAGTAGATACGGCAGTAACTGAGAAATCAGTCCCACCTTATCAACCATAGCAAACTGCTGACTTGCATCCCCAGAAACACAGAAAATTTCTTTGATTTGTGAAGGACAGGCTCTTTTGATTATTCAATAATTAATTCACAATAAGAACTTTCAGTTGTCACAGGAAAGATATTAAAATTACCAGCTGCAGAGCAAAAGTAGATATCCTCAGATAATCAAAATGAGGAAAAGGAAGAAACAGAATTAAGTGGCAAGTGACACTGTTTTGTACTGTGTCAAACTGTAAAAAACTGTGTTTTACTGTTTTGTAAGTTCTCCTGGTTTTGTCTTGAATGTAAAACTGCCACAGTACTTAGACTTTTTAGTCCCTTGATAGTTATTAAATTCACTTGCCTACTAAATGAATGCTGGTGGCACCTTAGAGGGCCAAGAACAAACAAGCTTGTTGGTCTGATGTAGAATCCTTATTCCTAGCTAAATGCTTCAGAGGAGTACCTGGGAAAATCCTTGACACCTTTATTTCTTGAACACCAATAATCTTTTCGAGTGATGTCTGTTAACATCCCTCATACATTCTCAGAATTCCAGGAGGTTTTTGCTTTGATCATATTCAGTAGAGGGACAAAGTCTCACAGAAGCTGGTGTTCTACATCTTTTGATATGCCAACTTTCAGACATTACACTTTAGCTTCTTTCTCCCTTGAGGAGGGTAATTTTAAGTTGTTTCAATTCTCCTTATAAAAAGACTTTCCCCATCTCTGAACTATCTGTCCCATTAAATAATCTGAAAAAAGCCAAAGCAGGATAGACAAAGATCCAGACCTAAAAGGTCTTGACAGTTTTAATAGTACAGGGGTTGCTTAGTACTTTTGATATAAAAGCCTCTAAGAAGAACTTCTGAGCTGATGAAGCCCAAATCTCCTTGAATGATGCATTTATTGATACATCTGACCCTCCAGTACTTAAGGTCTTCAAATACTCTGATTAAAATAACTAGTAGTGCCACTAGAAGAAAGATCTTTTTCTTAAACTGTTACAAAGAAAATTACTGCTGTGTTTTAGGTAAGAAAATAGTCACCTGTGGCAGGGCTTTCAGGTCAGCACACAGCCAGCTGGCAGCCATACCACGTGTGAGATACAATGGTAGTGATATATTAAGTAGATCACATTTTTAAAGAACTAAACATTCCCCCCTGCCCTTGCCCCCAGGCTCGGTTCTTACCAGTTCCTCACACTGCACAGCTTTCACTCTTTTTGCTGTGTCCAGAGCCGTCTCTCCAGCTTGGTTTACTACAAAATGAACAATACAAAAAAGACCGATTCTTTGAGATGTCTTAAGAAGCAATTTATTACATTTCACTACTTGTAGCACAGTAACTTCTAAAAGTGATCAAAAACATCTATTTACTCTATAGCAGCTGCAGCTCTTTACGATTCCATTCTAAGTGCTCAAGCATTTCATGTATCATCAGCTTCCTTCTGAACAGCAGCATGTGCTGGGACAGTTCCCAAATCCCTCCTAACGATCCCAGCAGAGAATATAAAGAAAATTTGTCATTTCAATCTCCACTCTACACCTCTGCCAATAAAACTCTTACAGAAATAAGCAGGAGAAACAAGCAGGCAGGGTAAAATATCTCAAAAAAAACCAAAAAAAACCCAACCGAATCTAAGGCTTAAAAAAAAAAAAAAAAGGGTAAATGTTGATCCAAGCAGATTTTACTTTGATTAATATGTAGAGGCTTGAAGCCTTAATTTGAAGACATTTGAACAGGAATGAATTTAAAACTTTGTAGCTTTGTCTTTATCAAAGCTATAAAAGGGTTTACAATTTAAATTAACACCTGATCAGAAAGAAGGCAGTATCTGAGCCCTCTGGAAAGTCTTCTGGCACAGAATCTAATGGAATCCTTCCTAGGTGCTCAGTAGCAAGTCTCAATACACAACACACTTGATGTGGATAAACCCTAGGTAAAATGTACTCCCACAGTACATCAGTAAATGCCATGGAGATGGAACAGAGAATGCTCTGCAGCACATCCAGATTGTAAAGCATTTCTGTGATCAGGAACTGAAAACGATCAAACTGAGATGTATAAGCATACATGTCTGTGTGAAATATTACATAGAGAATTCCAGTCAGCAGTCCTAGAAAATGCAAAGCGGTCCTCTAGAAAGGCCTATGACTTTGAAAGAATTCAGATCCCTAGAAGAAGGATTTCCCTATGGAAAGATCTATCTGAGATAGTTCAATATGCAGAGGAATGAAAACATAGTATTTCTTAACTGAAGAGAACACCCAGATATCTTAAGGACTACATAAATTCGAAACTTCCAACTTTTAAGTATACACCTGATGTTTCAAGGTCTAAAGACTTTATATAGCTCCTATATGAGATCACTCAACAAAACAAAAAAGAGAACACTTTTTGATTCCTCTCCCACAGAATAACCTCAAAAAACAAGACACCAAAAAGGTGTGAACACTCCTCTGGCATCTACCTATGAGAAAGTTCAATGGAAGGACCAATAAATTTGCTTAACTTTTTCAGATAGTTTTCCCATTATAACTGGTAAAAAAGGTCACATTAAAGTCTCTGACTTAATGTAATATATGTTCCATAATATTGGAACACATTCTAAGGGTCTATAAAAAGGCAAAGGAAACCAGTGACTTCTGCCACTAAACTATGAAATTCATTTTATACAACAGTTCTTCACCAGGCAGTGGAGGAAAGTGATGTTGGTGAAGAAAAAGGGAGCAATAAAATTTCATACCTTCCAGTTTGCATCAGCTGTTAAAAAAACTTCTCTCCTATACCATTAAATGACTGAATGTAAAGACATGCTGATCACACTTAACTCTTGGGCCTAACAAGCTGGATTCATGGGATACCTTCCTAACTCGTGAAACATGTGATCAGCTTTCTCAGCTGTCTTTCTGCTTCTCTTTGCCACCTACATGTGTAAGAGGTGTAACACTTGCTGTACCTATATCAGTTAATTTTTCATAATGGCTTACCAGAAGTTTAATTGAAAATAGAATCCCTGTTTGCTCACAGTTAGGGTAATCTCTTGTTTTCTAGATGGTCTCCCTTCCCTAATCAGTGGCAGTGCTGGCTGGGATGTGCTGGGTGAAACCACAGCACCAGCTGCCATTGGTATCAACAGAAGAATTAAGTGCTGTGTACATAAAGCCCACATATCTAAGAGTGGAATGAAACATTTGAAGCATTATAACATACAAGTCCTAGATTAAACAATAAACCTAAATTCCAGGCAGTTTAAACTGTCTTAACTGAATGTTTCCTTTAGGCTTCTTGTTGCCAAGTTCTTAATCTTTCTAACACAGTTTTATTTTACAAGTTTATTATCACAGGGAAATAAACAAAAGTGGCTAAAATAATTGAAAGAAATTTTAGGAAATCTATATTTCCTGGTTTTAATAATGAACTTACCCACATCAATAGTTGGCTTCCCCCTCAAAAGCAATTTCAAACACTCAGGCTTATTATATATACTGCAGTAGTGTAGAACTGTATTACCCAATGCTGTTTGTTTGTCCAGGTTTCCACTAAAAAAAAGAACAAACAATCAAGAAAAGCGTAGTAGCTGTGCTATTCATTCCAGATCTAGCATACCTATAAACAATAAATGCATAATAACTTTACTGGACAAATATGAAGTAGGAGAAAAAAAATACTTTAAAATTAAACATTAATTTCAAAGACTGTTAATAATTGCTCCTGAGTTGTGATTTAAAAGGACTGAGAATCTACAGATGTTCATTCAAAAAAAAAAAACCTAGATCTCTCTAAGGTCATGCCAGTTGTTTTCCACCTGCTACTTTACTGGAATTCTTTTTGCAAACAAATTAGCTCAATAGAGATATCTGAAAAATAATTCTGATACAGTTAAAATAGGTTAATAAGTCCCATGCAGTCAAGGAACTATCAAGAGGGTGACTGTGAGAATGAACAAAAGAATTGCAAGAAGGAATTTAAGGACAACACAGCAAGTTAGGGAAAGACCAGCTGTGCAAAGGGGCTTTCTAAAAACTACTTCCTTCAGTTTTCAAGTTCTAAACCCAGATTTCTCAAAAATTGTTCCTGACATTTTGGGATCAAGAAAGTATTTTCAGAAACCAGAAAAGCAAAGCTCAGGAAATGAACACTTTTCCCAGTGTTACCCATATTGGACAGAAAGAGCCTATAGAGTTGTAAAGATGCTCTTAAACTTGAGACTGACACAAAAAAACCACACAGCAGACAGAAACACACACAAGATTACAACTGTCTGCTATGTGAAACTATGAAGCTTCATAACTAAACAAAATAATTCTAAATAATAATCCAAAATAAAAAATCCTTTAATAATACTCAAAATGATATTTTGGGCTTCTAAACATTTTTCAAATTATGATCTCAAACAGCTTGAATATATTAGTAAGTTATTTTTCATTTTTTACTTTAATAACACTCTCCTCTAATCAGCACTCACACTTTTCATTAAGGTTTTTTACTTCTATGAACACATTCCTTGACAAAAAAGAACAACTCAGACAATAAACTAGATGCTGAAAATTACTAATTAAGAAGTTTATGCTCTTCAATAGCTTTAATACAGTTTATTGACTATTGGAACACCTTTTTCAAAGTCAATCTAGCATCTGTTCATAATTTTCTTAGAAAGATCCTTGTATTCTACTCTTACAACTCTTTTGCATGTGTCCTGTATTTGGCACACTTACCTGCCATCCCTCCTGTACCTGAACTATTCGTTTGCATTGCTTCATATTGTTATGTGCTCTAAATCAAAGCTCACTTGTGCACTAGAGTTTTTCCTTTCATCTTATTTTTAGTAACTGCTTTCAATGTTTTTAATCTACAGATTTTTCCCTCTCTCTACTCATCAGGAGCACAAAGGTCAACTCAAAGGTACTAAACTATTCTTTTTTGAAACATATCTAAGGAGAAAGGTTATAAGTGATGAGCAAACACTGTCCAAGGCACTGCCAGGATAGCTCTGAACATCCACATATTTCAACTAGAATTTAATGAAAAGTTAGCAATCCATACCAGTTTTGTACAAGGAAGTCAACCAGATGGAGAGAGGTTTGGTCAGCAGTCCGGACTGCTAAATGAAGTGCTGTTTCACCTGGCTCCTAAACACATGTAAATAGAAGTTAGATTTTTGTCTTATTTCTGAAAAGCTTGTATGTCAGACCTATGACACACGTCATTCACTCTTTACAAGTCTTTCAAAAGAAAAATATTAGGAAATTATGATGAAAATGATTATTGTCTTTTTTAATCTCTAAAAGACACCATGTGCTTCAAAGGAAATGGCATCACACTTTCTGAGATCTCAGCTTTTCCAAACCAAGTTTTCACTTTTCACAGTTGGATAGAATAATCCTGAGGAGCCTTTAACCATTTTAGCTACCAGTAACTGAAAGAGATCCTGTCAAGGAATACTGAGTAAGTTTGCAGTACTTGTTGCTTTACAACAGCCTGGTGAGCACCAAGCAAAGTCACAACATTATTTCCTACAAAACCAGCATCACAAAAATCACAGTCCCACATACATTAAATCTCTTACAGACTTGCAGAACAGTTGAAGTTGGACAGGACCGGTGAAGGTTATCTAGTCCAACCTCCCTGCCCAAGCAGGGCCATCAAGGACCAGTTGCCCAGGACCACGTCCAGATGGCTTTAGAATATCTCCAAGGACAGAGACTCCATATCTCTGCACAACCTGTGCCAGGGATATGGAGTCATTCTCACAAAACAAAACGTTTTTTTGATGTTCAGAGGGCACATCCTGTGCTCCCGTCTGTGCCATTGCCTCTGGTCCCATCACTGGGCACCACTGGGCTCTGTCTTCTTTCCACCCTCCCTGCAGGTATTTCCATACAATGATGAGATCCCCTGAGCCTTCTCCCAGCTGAACAGTCCCAGACCTCTCAGCCTTTCCAGGTGCTCCAGACTCTCAGACACTTTTGTAGCCCTTCACTGTATTCTCCCCAGCATGTCCACGTCTCTCTTGTTGTGGGGAGCCTGGAGCTGGGCACAGCACGGCAGCTGTGGCCTCACAGTGCTGAGTGCAGGGGAAGATCACTGCCCTTCATGTGCTGGCAATGCCTCCGTGCTGCGTGGAATACCACTGGCCACCTCTGCCACAAGGGCACACCGCTGGCTCATGTTCACCTTGGTGTTCATCAGGACCCGTAGGTCTCTTTAGGCAGAGCTGAGTGGCTCCCAGCACATATTTGGTGCATGAGGTGTTTCCTCCATAGATAGGGTTTCTCCTTGTTGAACTTGAATTGACTCATACTTTATTTTCTATACATATCATATGCATTAATGCATTGAAATAGAAACAGAAATGCTGTTTAATTCCATTTAAAAGTTGCACGAGAAGTTAATCTAAATTTAGATTTCATTAATTCCTATTGATCATAAAGGACATTTTAAAAAGCATATTACAGTATATATACTTAGAATTAAAGTCCTAATTAAAAACATATTATAAAATTAAACATCAGAGAATTTACAGAGGAGAATGCTTCTATAAATGTCCTAACTGCAAACTGCATTTCAATTGGTGCTCATACCTTTCTAGATATCACTGCCTGTGATAGCTGGGAAGACTGAGGAGCTAATTCTGTGGTAACTACTGTGGATGACAAATACAGAAAGCTGTCCTTGCAGTCAGAGAATTAGTAATGTGTTTCCATGATAAGCACTCTGTGATAGCTGAAGCGCTGAGACTACACTGAACGTACCCCTTCCCTGAATACAGACAGGCACTGTGTCCTTTGCCAACTTAGCTATTTTCACACAACTTGTTGAAAATATTCTCTGACATTTCTCCAGGTTGGGTTTAAAAGTGATGGGAGAAAACATTGCTGAGCAAGTGGTTACATGGCATTGATTATCTATAAAAACTGGTTACTTTGCTCAAGATTAACATTTGTTCATGGATAACTGAGATCAGCCTGGACCGATTTTTCCAAAAACTTTTGCTGATTTCAGAAGGAAGATCAAGTACTCAGGACTTGATAGAACAGATATACATGCACACACACACAAAAAACAATCTTCCTGGTTGAAAGAAATTGAACTTCTGTAAATGTCTCATCAGAAGCTGTGAAGTCATCAGACTTATTCTTTCCACATCTACAGTAAACAGAGACTTGCAGACAATCAATAATGTGTTCCTTCAGCCACTATTTTAAAAGCAGGTATGATACCGTACGTGGTATCAGGTGACACTGGGCTATCAAGCCAAGTTCCCCTTCTCTGGGACTTTTCTGAAGGAGCCACACTGCAGGTCAGGTGCTTTTAAACACATTATAGTTGCACCAAAACAGTGTATGATATCACTATTGCATTTCACACTCCTTTAGACCAATTGATGACAAAAGATAAAGTATTCTTTTACCTCTCCATAAGGATGCCACGTTAAGGAAAGGAAGAAAAATCCCACCATTTTCATACGTTATTTCTCTTGTTTTATCGTCTAAAGTAGCAGCCCCAGATCCTGGACATTTTACAAACATATATGATTTAAAATAATCATTGTTTACCTGATAAGCTTACCTGTCCAGGCTCCAACAGTGGCTCCATTAGCTCTACCCCCTCTGCATAGACTTGAATTAGTGCAAGTAAATCCCTGGATTTGACAGCCTCAAGTAATTCACTCAGTTTAGCTGCTGCAGATGCACAAGTCTTCCTTGAGAACTTATGATCTACATATTTAGCAGTGATAAATTCTTTACGTGCAGTCCTGTGGGGTGTGAAATAGAGCTTGCTTTAGAAATTTTTAGAAAAATGGGTCAATGATTATAATTTAAAATCACCTTGTCTAACTTGGAAGCTGAGGAGGGAAGAAGAAAACTATCTGATAAAATGTGTGTTATTTATTGTTACACTGCACGTCTTTCTTGCAAACAAGCCCAAAATATGGAATATTGTCAGTTTTATCCTGTCTTCTTGCTATATACAAAAATTACTCTGACTGGGGCCTAAGACCAAAGAAAAAGCAGAGCTAATGCCATTTAGTCCACTGCGTTTATCATCTGAGGGTTTACTACGAAACTCAAAACAACCCAAGAGTCAAATTGAAGCCCAAACTAAGAGTTTTATACACAGAGAAGCTGAGGTAGCTGAAATGTGGCTATATGAATGGAGACTGAACTTCCATGAAGCTCCGCAGTAGGAGTAAAAACCTCCAGTCTTCTGGCATCCTAACCTTCCCCTGGCTTGGTTACTGTTTAAGACACTTTACATCACAGATATATTCCACAGTAAACTTCAGAGTTTAATGATTCAAACTTACATATCACTTGATGGACTTACATCACAGATATATTCCACAGTAAACTTCAGAGTTTAATGATTCAAACTTACATATCACTTGATGGACTGGGTTTAGGTGAAGGACTAGGTAAATTCCCTTCCATAATATCATTAAAACTAGTATTTCCTACATTCTTGGCCAGCTGCAATAAGAAAAAGAATAAATGAAGGTGAGGACTTTTGGGGTCTAGCAGCAACCTAAAAACTGGACTATTAATGTGCATTTTCCACACTATTAATAAAAGATGGAACATACAGGACTGCAAAGTTAAAGCACAATGATTACATGTAAATACAGAACAATTAAAAAAAAAAAGTAAATTCTGTTACGTCAGAATTTGTACAATAGACTTCACAGTCACAGAATTATTTGCATTTCAAGACAATCTACCTCCAACACAAAACCAGAATGAGGATCCAGCAGCATGAACACTGAAATGGTGCTGGTACACTGATGAGGACGCTGCTTTGGGAAAGAAGCTCAGACCCACTGAAGATCATGCTTAGTAACATTTGATTTAAATTAATAGTAACTTTGCAAAGTAACTCAATATTTCAAAAAGAGAGCAAGTGGTAATGTTGAACCTATACCCAAATCCAGATCTGCCTTACATCTTCTCTCAATATTCACATACAAAATTTCTCTAACAAGTGTCTTCTTTCAGACCAAACACAGCTAGGGAAATAAAACTACTGCAACAGTTTATTTTTGATTTGTTTATATTTTTCCTTTGGTTTTTTTCTTTTTTTTTGGTAGTCTCACATCAGATTCCTTTCATAACTTCAATATTACGTGATTTCATCCATCAAATTAAGATTCCTCCAACATTTTTCTTTCAGAATTAGCAACAGTCATTCTCCTTTGCCAAGTCAAATTAGCTTCATGTTTCAAATTGCATGAGCTTTTAGACTGCACCGATTTTGGATCAAGATCAGCTATTGAGAACCAGACTTCTGATGGCACTAATTACAATGGATGTCGATACTCATTCTCCAGTATCTCAGGACACGAAACAAGAAGTGACAAGAGCATCAATAATATGCAGTAATACATAAACATTCACCTGTAAAATATCCACAGAAATCTGAATGAGAAATTCTGCAAAAACACATTCCTTGAAAAAGATTAACAGTAAATTGTACATTTCGGTGCTTACGCATATAGGTCAACATTTGACTAAAAAAACACCAATATAAATTAAAGAAACTTACCAAGAGTTCAGACGTTCCTAATTTGTCTAATTCCAAAGACTGGATTCGAGAAATATGGACACCCATTTCTCTGTGTATTCCAGAACACTCAATGCAAGTTAAAATGCCCAAATTAGTTGATAGCCACGTTGGATCTGCAGAATTGAAAAACCAAGTATTTAATCAAAGTCCAAGAAAGATTTTCAACGGTGGTAAGAAATGTATTCTGAAATGATTCCTTATTTAATGTTTCAAAGAATGGAAATAAACTAAGAATATTCCATATTTTTCTCCAAACTCGAGTGCAAATTTAACCACTACCACAAAAATTGCTACCAATGGAATGAAGTTTGTGAGATTTAAGAACGGTCCTAAAGGCACGGAATTTAGACTTATTAATTCATATGTATTTCAATACATTTAGGATGTTTCCTGTACAAATTACTTCCTGTTTTTAAAAGTAACAGATCTCCTAAATTTGACAACATCTGAAGTTTTAAAATTTACTTCTTAAACTTTAAATAGTCCTTCATAAAAGATTAACCATAGCACTTTCCAGTATGTAAAACAGCAGCATGTTGTAGAAAATTTGAGGAATGCTAGCTAGCCCAGGAAAAAAAAAATTAAAAATGCTGTCATGGAGGAGATCTGCATGTAATATTAGAATAGATTTTATACTATGAATGCTACATAAGACGCATGACCAGTTTTTAAGGAAAAGAAAAAGCTCCAGACATACTTTGTGCACATACATGTCTTCAAATGAATCTCTTCCTTGACCTTAAATAGTAACTGCTGAAGCATTACGCCAAGAGTTTTAAAGCAGCAAGCTGGAGTACAGAGGTGAAGCTTAAAACTTTACTATAAATTAAAAGATGAATGAGAACTGTAATCTGAAGTTTCTATAGCTTTTACATAATGAAATAATTGAATGAACCAGTTCCAGGATTTGACATAATTATGTCCCAGGCTGTAATTTTCTCTTGCTATTTCAAATTTGGATCAGTTCTGCATCAGCAAGCATCTGCAAGATACACACGATCTACTCAGTTCCACATGAGCATCATCTTCTTGAAGTGTCTCTTTAGATGAGAAAGCTGCAACAGCTACCAGCTACCACAGCTCCCACACCAGCTCAGTGTACTGTGACCAGCTCCCCTTCTCAAGCTCTGAGTGACGCATAACTGACCTGTAACTCTGTACTTCTGAAGATATTATCTGATAGGATTTCAACTCTGGGTCTCATTCTTTGCACAAGACTACTTATTCCACCTCTGAATACTTCTCATAGTGCAATTCCAGTAGTCTCATACCAAGATAAAGCCTCAGAGTAAGATCCTGGCCAGGTCAATTTTTCCACAATCATTGTCTAAATATTACTCACTTCTACTTAGTAGCATGCACAGGATCAGTGATGCCAAGCAACTTCCATTCAAGTGCAACAAGCATCTAGACACAGTGCAACAAGAACAGTTCAAACTCCAGAGGGGCTTGAACTGCTGGAAGTAAGCACAGACAACACACAAAAATATTTTAGTGAATTAAACGGAACTAACGTAGGAAAGTCATATTTGTTCTTTTAAAAACAGGTTGAAGACTCAGAAACATCACTTAGAAAATTAGTTTGCACTCTACAAACATTTCTTTAAAGAAATTGCTTTGCTCCCAACAAGAAGTTGATGACATGAACAAATGGAGATACCTGGTGAGCCACAATCACAACAGACTTCATTCCCGGGTAATCTCTGTATGTCATCAATAATGGCTTTTGTCAGATCCTCTAAACTGTTTTCACCTGTGCTCTGCTCTCCACGGAATGCCATATTTAACGCTTCTTCTTTGCTGTTAGTCAATACTGATATCCATCTAGCACAAGATAAAGACCTTAATGAAGATCTGCATTTGCAAATACAAGTTAATTTACAAACTGTAGAAATCTTGCCAGGAACAAAATATTAATGGGACTACAGGGAAGGACTGTATTGTGGGAGAGACTGAGGAGGGGGAAGAGTGAGAGACAAAAAGGAAAGATTTGAGAAAAGGTAAGTGAGAAGGAGGAGAGACAAACAGTCTTAATTCTAACATCCCTTTGGTGAACAACTTTAAAGTCAAGTTCTCAGGTTTCTCAAATAAGCAGAAGTTGTGGAAGAGAAAGGGAGCAATTAATCTCCTGTAATTTAACTGCTTTAAAATGTGCCCAAAATCTTCCTGAAGTCTATCCTGGAGAAAATGATACCCCCTACTTTCTCCAGTGTGCATCTTTCTCTTCACAGAGGAAACAGCAAGAACCCTGGTGAATGTGTTGATGTCTCATTGCCTTTTAAAATGCAGGCCTCTGTACACCAATCAGAGTCAGACTGTCATACCCAAACTAATGACAATTGCCATGGCAACCAAGGCGCTAAGGAAGAGAGGGTGACAGGAGAGCAATATTACCAATAGCTGACATAAAATTTTAGGAGAAACAGTTGAGTGCAACAAATCAAGACTCTTTAATTGTATCTCAGGCACTATTTCCTCCCCTCCCAATCACTCTGCAAGTTGTTTTTTACACAGTAATGTTTTAATTAAAACCAAACAAAACCCATTTTCAGTAGCTGCTGTGCTACATGTGGAAGTAAAGAGGGGAAAGCAGTTCCACTAAGGACAAGCACATCGCAGATTCAGTATTACTAATTTAGAAAAAGAGCAAGTTAAAAAGAAATCCTCCCAGGTACAGTGATTTTAGATGATTTTAGATCTACTGCAAATATCTTTTTTTTTTTTTTT
>VZTI01001451.1:937677-964865 GCA_013397865.1 Struthidea cinerea
TTTAAGAAATATTTTAAATTGGCCCTGTCCTCAAGGCATTTCATGTTTACAATGTTCAGATTGTCTGCAATCATCAGTCTTCTGAAATATGCAGAAATGGTTATGGTCATCTAAACAAAGAGAACTTCAGATTGAAATTCATAATTTCTCACTGAAATACCAATTAAAAGATTAGCTTTAAAGGATTTCAGAGAGAAATTTATGCGTGTAATCTGAGAACACAGATTCAGAGCCTGAACTAATATATGGGCACTCTATATTATATACTTCATGCACATATGTTTTTTAAATTTTTATGTGCAGAAAATAATTTAGGAATTTGTGCTTAAAATGATTTAAAAATTTTGAAAAACCAACCTTAAAATAAAAGAGAAACTGAAAGTCTTGAACACAAATTTGCTCCATAGTTTACATGCTGTAAACAATAAAGGTACATGAATCTTTCTCATTACATGAGAAGAACCCACACTAGAGGGCATTCTTCTGCAATTTTAATGATGAAATTCAATGTTATTAAAAAAAATAAGAGGCAGTGGCATCTTGTTTCTAATATTATACCAATGTTTGGTTAAATACAGAGAAAAATAATACTTTAACTCAGACAAACAACATTTATTCTGACATTTGTTGACAATTTCTTTCAGCTTTACAATTTGATTAGTTTGTTAAAAAGGCAGAATTTGAATAAAACTCAACTAAGCAGTAACAATTAAAAAATTATTAGATGCAATTAAAACAAACACAACACAACTGAGCCAGCTGTTAGTCTGATACAGATTTCCTTATTACGAGCATCTAAACTGTCAGAGCAATCGTTATTTTGGTTGTGTTTGCTCAGGTAGGAGGAACCCTCTGTCCAAGACTGTCACTGGGTCGCCCTTGAGTCAGAGCAAGAGGCACCACAGTGGCAGCTCTTCCCTGACAAGCACGAGGACAGACATGCTCTGAATGACTGTTGCTGTTTATCAAGAAGTTCCCAGCTGGTCACCAGGCCTTCCTGGGAGGCTGCACACTCAAAAATAAACAATTCAAGTCAGCAAATATGGTATGTTAATTAAATGTCAATAGTTTATAAAACTCCCTCTAACTGCTCTTTCTTCTCTTTTTCTTATCTGTACTAGTCTTTTTTGTTCTTCCTTTATTAAAAAAACCCATGTATTTGCTTTATTTCACAATACTGCCAGCACCAAATGAATAGTCAAAAACCTTCTGGTAATACTTTGTAGTGTTCTTTCAAGTAATTTAAAAATTAATCAAGTCTTACAGAATTACTTTGTGTTTTAGGACAAATGGAAATGGCCTCAAGCTGAGTCAGCAGAGGTTTAGATTGGATAATAGGGAAAAAAAATTCACAGAATGGGTTTTTAAGCACTGGAACAAGCTGCCCAGAGAAGTGGTTGGGCCACCATCCCTGGAGGGCTTTAAAAGATGTGTGGATGGGGCACTTGGGGACATGGTTTAATTGTGGGCTTGGCAGTGTTTGATTAATGGTTGGACTCAATGATATTAAAGGCCTTTTCCAACCTAAGCAAGTCTATGATACTATTCTACCTAATACAATAAACAGGTGGTCCAATCGTCTCTTAAACTTGTTTTTCTGAATATCAATTTCTGAATAAGCAATTTCTTATCATGCTTTAAGGCATTTTGTTTGCTGGAAATTCAGAGTTTTGAAGAAACAAGGCTAAACAAAAATGTGGCATCATAGGTGCCTCCAGGAAATAGAAGGAGTTTGTTAATCTTGCATGGACCAGACTGTCACTCAGGTTTCTCTTATTTTTCTTCAGTATTTCCAAGTCAATAAAAAACCCTCCCCCAAGAATAAGAGCTAGTCTAACAGTTGGGGTTTTTTTCATTTTGCAGAAAAAAATTATGTGTCTCTTCTGACCATCACTATTGCAACACTGCTGTTCCCAGGTAAACGCATAATCAGAACAAGAATAGCATAATGCTTTTCAAATATTGAGATATAACTTGTTTTGTATGGAAGAAGCATCAGATAGTATCAACGCCTTCCAACTCAAACTTTCCAAGGTGAAAAACATCTGAGGACTGTTGCTAAAAACTAGACTGAAGTTAGACGTCTGTTTCTCCACAGAAAACTTCTAAATCTACCTTTGTTTATAATCCAGGCATTTCCTGCAGGTAAGGATATGGTCTTGATCTTTAAAAAGAGGGTAGAAAAGAACCCAAAGCTCATCACCAGAGCATGTTTAGCCCTATCCACAATTATAAAAAAAAAGAAAGCAACTATTATTGCATATATTAAAAGAATCAGGTTACTTTTCTTTCAATCTACACATAAATATATATTTACATGCACACACAGAAACACACTACCCACACCCCACTTCCCCCTATACACTGTACTTTGTCTACTAGAGAAACTAATAATCCACTGAGAACTTAAGGACTGTCAATCAGTAATTAAAGGTCAACAAACAGCTGCCTGGATAAAAATGAAGAAAGGCACTGGCCTGAAGGAAATGTTTGAAGGGAAGCAGTAACAAACTTGTAACAGAATGTATGCTTCAGTGCTTTGTATGTATGTTTTTTTTTTAAATCTCCTTTTAAAAATTATTATTATTGCTATTAATATTATGCAGTTTGAGGAGCTATTTATGGAAGCAGTGTAAAATGATCACTAGCAAAATGTATGCAAGGTCAGTTAAACTACAATAAAAAGAAATACATCTTGCTTTTGTCTCTATTTAGATGTGAGTCTGTAAGGAAGGTGATTTGAAAATCTATTTATACATTTATTTTTCTATTGGTTCACAAAGTCAAAAGGACAGAACAGAGGCAGCACTCAAACTGTGTGGACAAAACACAAGAGGAAAGCAGAGGCACACCTATACCAGTCAGGAGGAAATTGAAACAAGAGGATGACAACTCTAACTGAGGAGTCACATCAAGTAGCTCCTGCAGAACACCCTTAAATCACTAAGGTTGGAAGTCCAAGGGGTGCTGTTCCCATGACACCTTAGAGAATAAAGATTTTAGGGTCCACT
Source organism: Struthidea cinerea (assembly GCA_013397865.1). NCBI lineage: Eukaryota > Metazoa > Chordata > Aves > Passeriformes > Corcoracidae > Struthidea > Struthidea cinerea. The sequence goes on from VZTI01001451.1 coordinate 940,689, forward strand.
CAGTGGCTGCACAAGAAAAACAGAATGTTTGGTTGCATTGCAGTTTCTCATCAGCACATTCACACCCATTCAAGGGGGGCAGCAGAAGGGGAGGTGCTGAACTCCTCCCTCTGGTGATCAGCATCAGGACATGTGGAAAAGGAAGGAAGCTGCATCGGGGAAGTTCAGATGGGACAGCAGGAAAAGGTTCTTCAATGAGAGGGTGGTCGGTCACTGGAACAGGCTCCCCAGGGAAATGGTCAGGACATCAACCCTGTCAGCATTCAAGGAGCACCTGGCCAATGCTCTCAGTCACATGATTTAGTTGTAGGCAGTCCTGGGAGGAGCAGGGAGTTGGACTCAATGATCCTTATGGGTCCCTTCCAACTTAAGATATTCTAGGATTCTTTATTCCAGTGCAAGTAATTTTCTCAGCCACTTGACTTTAGAGTGATAAACAAAACTTCAGTGCTTCTAATGGGAAATAAAACCAGCCTGGAATTTCAAAACAGTCCAACAGGCAGCCTGCTAAACTAAATTTATTGATCTGCCTCTTAGAAGAAGCACATTGCTAATTCTTCCCCTACTTTGCTTGTGTGTTAAGACAAAAAAAACCAAACAAACCACTTCACCTTTTAAACCAACTAACACAGTAAAAAATAATTTAAGGCAGAGTACCAAAAACTTATGACTCATCAGAAACAACAGTATTTTCTTCTTAACTAAGAAAATTACTGGAATAATTAAGTTCCAGGATGAATGCAGTAATCACGACTAGCAAGTCAGCTTTGCACTGTAAGAGCCAGAATAAAGCTGTGGAAGACCAGAAGGAAATAGCCGCACAACAAAGAATTCTCCAGCCCTTTCATTTCACCCATGAGTCCCAAGGTTGAGCTGTCAATGCCACTGCCACCCATCACTGCCAAACAAGTGAAACACCCCACAAACATTCCCTGTACTTTTAAAATACACATGGAGCAACCCAGTCTTCCACTAGAACATGGGTATTTAAGGAAAGAATGAGGAAGCCTTTGCTGTCCTCTTCAGAAGTAATTTTTTTCCTTGAACTGTCAGGTGTTGAGCATTAGGCAACATGCACAACACATGTCTGGTGACAAAGGAGGAAAAACCAGCAGTACCTGGTTCTCAGGAAATAGTTCTGATGCAGCAGGAAGAAAGATTGTTTTATAGGAAATAATCTGGTTGGAAACATGCATTAATGAAGTAAGTTCCTGTATTCTGAAGTACACAGATGTGCTTTGCTGTTTATTTCTAGGCCTACAGAAGAAAAAATGCACTACCTGTACATATTTTCTATGTGTCATATGGAAATCTTTTATCTATTTATTATCTTTAATTTCAAGGAAAAGGTAGGATCAAGAGAAAAAGAAGTAACTGCAGAACAGGGTCAATAGAGAAGATTTGAGAAGAATTTAAAAATATTTCATTTGAATCTTAATAATCTGATCTACAATATCATACCAAGCACTTCACACAAAACATGTACTGGCAGGATACACAATCTAAATGGGGTTTTGGTTAGTTGGGTTTGGTTTAGTTTGGTTTTTAACGTTACTAGGTTTTAAAAGAGCTCTGTAGTGTGACACAAAATAATTTACATTTACAGATTCATAACAGCAGGAAAAAAGAGACAGTAAGCACTACTTATGCATCAGCTGAGAAAATTATTTCCACTGTTATGTGTGATTTTATACACCTCTATTGGCAAAATAAACTTGAAAAAACGTAAACATTCTTACGCTACGTATTCCTGTTCATCTTCTGCTTGAAAGTGGTATGTTCTGTTATCTGAAATAAAGAAAAACATCTTTTCATTTGGCACATGATAAAAGTTAATGTATCTACATATTTGGTACTAAAACCTATTTGGCAGCTAAAGCCTTCAAGAGCAATTTCTCTTAAAAGGCATCATTAATCCTTTATTCATAGCTATGGAGAACAATCAAAAAAAAAAGAAAAAAGGAAGATGAAACTCTAAATTTTAATTCATACCAATTGTAGGTATTTCAAAACTCTTAAGTTTTGAAATATTAAAGAAAAATAAACATATGGATCAAATTTTACCCTTTCATAAGTCAAAACTGAAACATAATTATGAGAAGAGGGCAAAATTAATCTGTTCCTTTTATATAGTTTTTCCCTCCAGTTGAGCTAAGAAAATTCTTTTTACTAACCAACAAATGAGATGTGAAGTGGCTATTATCTGCCACAATCAAAGGTTCCCTAGACTGTCCTTTTCAATAGAATGTTGGAAGTGTTTGTTGATTATTATCCTGTATGCAAAGCCTGAAACCAGTAAGTTCACTCATCACCTTCAAAAGAGTTTTTAAAACCAGACTGGATACAAATACCTTCTGTACAAGACAAAATGGGAAGAAGGGAAAGCACAGGAGCTTTAATGCTGAGAAGGCAAGGCACTACCAATTTTCAGACAAACAGAAGTGCATTTTTAATGTAGGATAAGAGAGAAAGAGAAATTGGGTCTCCTTGTCTTCCTCATTCCCTCAAATAGCACTCAAAAAGCAGAACAATGACTGAAAAATAGGATGAAGCCAAAGGTCTTTCCCCTCTCCCGGTGGATATAGCTAATGCATGTTCCAGTACGCTGCTAAGCATCTCTCTGAACTTAGGGAGCAGCCCACATTTCATGGCTTGTCACAAACAAACAGTATTTATGTCACATCACACCTACACAGAGAATATCTATATCCATTTGTCCATTGTCAGAACTAGAGGCTCTGAACACTCATGAGGTACTGTGTGTGTCTGGACAGACCTGAACTTTGAGCTCTAGCCTTGTGTCCTACTCAAGCATCTTGCAATGCCATTTTCAGAAATCCCACACAATGCAAGACAGTGCTATAGTTGCTACATACGTGATATTAGATCAAAGGACTTCTTATCTTCAGCATTGGGCTTCACCTGGCAGGTCAATAAATTCAGTTTAGCTGGTTGCCTGTTGGACTAAAAAGAAAATTTATTTACTTTAAAAATGTATTGATTTAGGATTATTTTCCCTTTCTGGGGAGTGGGCATGTATGATACTATTTAAAGCTTGGACATGCACACATATCCACCCTCAAAAAGCTGGAGACCAGCAGCTCTTGGTCTGACTCGGTCTCTCAAAACGGACACATTGCTAAATCTAAACAAAATTAAAATCTTCGTGGCCACACTATCTGAAAGAGATGAGACCCCCTCCCCCCATCAACAATATGCTAATATGAATATTTTTTAAATTGCATTTCATCAACAATGGCAAAACTATAATGCAGTTTTTCATTACAGCATGCCCATATTCCAAGTTTCCTCCCATTTTAAATAAATCACAGATATAGTCCTAAAACTTTAAAAGGGAAAGTGGAAAGCTGAAGATCTGGAGTTTCAGAACTCAGAATAAATACCAATACCAATATTCTGTGCTGTAATTAAATCACTTAAGACATCCTAATTAAATGTATCTTTTAGGTATTTTGGGTTTATACAGGTAGGAAATTTTAGAAATTGATGTCTGTCAGTGGAATTTGGGGCAAAGGGGGAAAAAGGGTGAGGAAATGGGACCATCTCCTTTAACAAGAGCAACTCCTGTGCTCGTTTCTAGCAAGTTCATGTCATACTCCCAGAAGGCAGTTACAGCACTGCCTCCACCATCATCACATTGGAGCTACCTCATGACTGAGCATTCCTAGGAAAATCCTTCAGAAATATGCCTGAATCCAAGAACTCACTGTGAAGAAAACTTTCCAGCATTTCAAATTTTTAATTGAAAGCACTCAAAATACTAAACATATTCACTCATCTGTCAGACTCTAACCTAATACCAAATACTTCCCAAGTTTCCAAATTGCATGCTTCACATATATACCATGAAAATCCTTATTAGCAAATCCATCTGAAGTATTAATTGAGAACTCTGTTCAATATATTTGCCATTTTCTTATAAAAGTACTGATAAATTAATTTCATAAGCTACAGTTTCACAAAACTTCAACAGCCAGAAGCTGAAGTAGCATCCTTTTTACAATAGCAGATCAGCAGCAACAGATTCACCAGGAAAGGATAATGTTAATTTATTATTTTCATATAAAAGTATAAAAACAACTTACCGTTGCATGTGATATGGTAAGAATTCCATTTTTAACAGTGCACTTCCTTCTTTGCCATACTTTCCTTAACCTACATAAGAATATCATTCCAAGTTCAGTAACCAGATCTGATTCAAAACATGTTAATCTCATTACCATTTTGAGACAATTAGCTTTAAAAAACAAACAGATGCAGTCAAAATCTTACTAATGCCTCACCAAAAGAAACTTGGAGATTTGTGACAGATCTTAATCATCTTTTAGAGAGTTATAAAGACAATAGCTTTCTTTTAACTACAACTTTATTTTTTTATCCTTGCTTATCATGCTTTTTAGATTTGCTGTATTAAATTCAGTTCTGTGTTTGAACTTTGGAACTCTCACGTACTCGTGGCACATGCATTAGGAGAATGTTCCTGAAGCAACCACAGTAGAAAACAGTTAAAATTAGAGCATGAACATAGCAATAGTTTTCACTATTATGTGCTACCAGAACGTACCCATCACTCTTCTTTAAAAGATAACCTTTCTTCTCACTGCCATATTCCTTATTCCCCTGAAGCTGATGCATACTGTATCCTCCTTGCCTGCTCTGTGAATCCTGAAAAAGGGAAAAACAGCATTAATGTTCTCCTGATGTGCACAGTAAACTTTCCTAACCTTTAAGCCTATTTTTTCTTCTCTACAACATCACAAATTAATAAAGATTAAAAAAAGGAGAGAGAACTCCTACAGCATGTTTTACATTCATAGGAGAGCTTGCTTTTACACCACGTGATCTTGAACTAGAGGCATGTTCAAGATTTAATTAATACGTTAGGCCTTTGATGCAAATATGCATCTCAAAACAAAGACTTTCAGAATACAGATATTTAATATTGTGCAATCTTACAAGCAAAGGGTAAAAGGCTAAGATAAAAATTCAAAAAGAAAACAACAGAATATAGCATGCATATATATTTAGGAACACATATATAAACAAAGACAAATGCTAATAATCACTATTTTTTTTTCAAATTAAAAATATGTATAATTCACGAGTTTTAGTGAATGAAGTCAGCTGAAATAACTTTTGGCCTGATCTAGTGAAACAATTAAGTGAAATGGATTAACTTGTTACAAGCACATCAGAAAAAAAAAAAAATCCCCAAAATTCATTAAAACATTGACTTACTCTCCTAGACTTCGATCACGAAAGGCAAAAGCAATAGAGGAAAGAGAAAGCAAATAATTTAAAACAAGAATTATTATTTACTTAAAAAAACATGTTCATTGAACATAAATTTTATAGCCCCCATTGTTAAAACAATGTTTCCCCTTTCTAAAGACACTAATAGAGAGAAGGCAAGAACTACTTTTTTAGACATATTGGTATTTTTTCTCATGAAGTAACAAACTTTCATTATAACAAAATTCCAGGCAACCTGGCATATATGACATTGGCTTCACAAAACAACTAAGATGACTGCAGGATCAAATTTTAATATGCCTTCCAATTTTTATAATCTTTAACTTGCCTGAAATAATAGTTATATTGTATCTTTCACCACCGGAGCTAATTCTGAATTTCCATTGAAAAAGATCAGGCCCAAAGTTAACTTTTAATTTTTTTTGCAAGTGCATGCAAAAAGCTATAATTAAGGGCACATCAATGTGGTTTTAAATATAACTGTGAAACAACAACCTGCAAAAAATTTGACAACATCCCACCAAAAAAAAAAAAAAAAAAAAAATCAAAAGAATGGGAAGTTCAATTACCCCCTTGTCAATAACATTTCCTCTTTAAAGCAGAGTTTCTCACTACCACAATCAATATATACTGAAGATTACTCCCTCATGGTTTACTCAGGGTGCTTACAATTGTTTTCCATTTTGTAACAAGTTTGCCACAGAGTTTAGAGAAGTGTTTTGGTAAAACTGGCAGTTGTGGTTGGAAGCAGCACAAAGGCTGCAGCGAGCTGGGGGCTGCCAGCAGTGCTCACACCACCACAATCAGAAGCTCATTTGTTAAAAACAAATTTCAAATCCCCATTGGAATTAGGGTCTTGATTGTATTAGCATAGGAAAGAACACAATGAGATACAGGTCTTGTTGCAAATAGCATGTCATAAGGAGATTTGGGGAAATAAGTCAAACTGTAAAGAAATAGTTGACAAAACAGACACAAAACATGATTCTGAAGATTAGCTATATTCAACTTAATGCTGTTAAGTTACATATGTAGAAATAATTAATGAACAAAAATAGAGAACAGAAGCCTGTATTAAAGGCCCAGTTTCTTTTAAAATTTAAGCTTCTTAGGATATGAACATTTCGCAACATACAAGATCAGATGCTATACACAATTAAAATTACACTAGCATCTATTAAAATACTTTTTCCAAAAGCCATAAACCACAGCAATTTTCCAAAATTAGATCATTCTTGAACCACATAACAGAATCTGCCCCAACTTGACATGAGAACAGCACAATAGTGGCCACAAGAGACACTGCACGTAACAGAGCCAATGTCAATGGTACTTCCTGCAATGAAGCTGCAGCACTGGCACTGCTGCACAGCCCAGGATTCAAACACAGTCAAGATGTGCTTTTCCAGGAAGAAGGTAATTGCAGTGATTACGGTAATATTTTTTTCACTGATGAAAGGACAGGTATGCCAGAAAAATGTGTAAGGCCATTACAGATGCCCATAATGCTAAATAAACACCTTGAACAAGTGCAACGGGGAAATGGAGTTGTGTTAGGAGACCTCGAAAATGTCAGGACGTGTCACTTATCTCATAGCAGCTCTGAAGAGGTTAAAGGTGGTAGAATTTACAATTTGGACAGGAATCACTAGTTTCAACTTCCTTCTCCTGGTCAAAGAAACTTATAGCTACAAACAACCAGGACCTCAATATTATTATTTCAAACTGCTTCCCTGCCAAAGCAATGTTTGGTAAGAGTACTTCTGATTTTTTACAAATCCACTGGAGAAAATCCCATTCATTTCATGTTCTTCAATAATTCCATTAATCCATAAATTTTCCAGCAATGAGATTATAATGCACTAATATAAGTGGGAAAATGTATACTTAATCATAATCCACCAGGCCATCTGTCACAATAATAAAGTCCAGCTTTACATACTTGAAGAGTTGGATATACACAATGATGGAAGCTGACTGGTGAAAACTCAGGCCATGTCAGGCTTTGCTGTCTCTTAACCAAGGAGTAATGAATGCTGCCATGCTGCTTCAGGATTAAACTCCGAATACCTAAGTAACACATGGTTTATCAAGCTCCTCAATACTTGCCAGCATCATTACACTCCAACTCATGTCATGTAGCAGAATTTCATGAGTCAAAGTCCTCATGTTGATTTCGAAATAGAAACTTGAACATAAATGTGATCAAATGGTTATTTTACCAAAAAGGCAGATTCTTTCTTACAGCATTTCTCTCTCTCTCTGCTGTGATTTACCTGGATATCTGAGAACCTCAATAATGCTCCTTTTTCTTCTAAGACACAATTTCAATTCTCTTCAAACCAAACACTTTATTTCTATATTTATAACTTTATATACATATATTGTATACACATATACACAGTTTTTCAAGAGTCTTAGAATTTGCCCACACTGTAATTACAGTCAGAACAGTTGCATAGTTTATTTTGGTGATGCCTGTGAAGTTACTTTTTTTCAACATGTATTCAAGTTTCAAAATTTGACTTTACACTGATACTTGACTTTAGTTTTATATTTTAGATGAGGTTATTTTCCACTAAAACACAATATTTTTACTACGCATCCAGGAAATAAGTAACCAAAAATCCAAACACTATATTTCATATGTTACTCTGCCTTATAATAATCTATGAGCAGCTTTTGAAACTTGACTTATATGGACTGTACCATATGCAGCCACAGAGGCACAACACACAGTACTGAAGAACAACCATACATTTGTCCTATTTTATTTCCAAGAACTGTTTGATTGTCAACAAGCATGAACTCAACAACCCATGCAGCTTCCAGGAGAGGAGGAGATGTTTTTCTTTGCTTTCCAAATAATCAGCTTGTGGAAGAAAAGGTATGTGAGAGGAAAGCAAGTCTTGTTGCTCTGTGTGTTGGGTATCAATTAATGATGAAGAATGAGCAGGAATTACGTTCAGAGTGATTTAGATAACAGGGAGGTGACAAAGTAATGCCTGTATGGAAAGCTCTGTAAGTATTATGGAAGTGATCTAGTATGCATGTTGGAGATGGAAGGGGAAAAAAATACCAAACAGAGAATCAGAAAAGACTCTAAAGTATGAGATAAGGGAAAACTGAGTACTAGAAAGAGCTGGCAGCTTTTACAGTAAATTGGGATCTATTCAAAGGGGCTCTGTAGTACTCCTGTCAGCATTTGTGACATGAAAGAAATTCTAAAAAACATGTACAGTGTGTTGTAAGGCTGCGTTGTCCTTCAGAATGATGGGATTAGAAGAGGAACAACCCCCTGCCCAAGGCTTGTCTGCTCTATGATGTCCACCTATGTTATGTAAGCACACATAAATAAGCATTCAAAAGAAATAAAACCACTACTGTAAAGAATTACTAATCCATCATGTGTTATTAACTGTGATTCCACATGTGTTAATTTACTAACTTCAAGCCACACATCTACACACAGTGGACATAATCACAATGGGCTATCAATAAAATTACATGACAGCCGGTGGTGATCTGTTTACCCATTGCTTTTCCCATCCCATATTGTTCCCCGCCCTTTCCCTGCCCCTAGCCCTGGCCACATCCTTGGTTTCTCCCTATTGGTTCCTGTACCCCAACTCTGCCCATGTACTGCCCCTGAGTCCCTGGGAAAACTCCCCTGCACCTGGATCAGGAGGTCTCTCTGCCTCAGGAAACCACCTGGAGAAGATGTAATGATTAAAGGTCCTCTGAAGCCCTCATGGAGGGACACTTCTCGCCTCCTTTGCTGTCACTGTGTTGTAGAGCTGATAGCTGGCCAGAGCAAGAGTGCGGAGCCGTCCGAAAAGGACTGCGGGAGGGTGAAATGGTCGCACTGCCCTAAGCAGTTCCGGTGAGCTCTCAGGGAAAGCTGCAGCTTGCTAAACTAAACCTAGCACTGCAACAACAGCCCATGAAAATACTTGCCCCAGTTACTAAAGTTCTATTTTTTATAGTTTCGGAAGAATTCCAGGAATGTAAAAATATTTTAGCTTCACACCACACAAGGGACATTAATGAAAACTACTTTGAAGAGTATATTTATTATTACATATACTGGAAAATCAGTGCAGCTTTTGTACAGAGAGGTTGTGTCAAAAATTTCCTGGAGTTCTCTGGAGGAATCAGTAAGTAAATGATGACTGATGCAGTGTACCTGGACCTTGAACAGGCACTTATCCTTCCTTATGAAAGGGAAAGAATTACATTGCCACAGAACAAGAGGAGAAGTCCTCAGGTGAGATAACAGGTTAAAAGCACAAAACAGCCTAATGAGTTTCACAGAAAGCTGCGCCAGCACATGTGGTGTCTAACACAAACGATCTGGAAAAGGGTGAACAACAAACTGTCAAAGTTTGTTAGATGCTATTAAATTATTCAGGATACTCAAGAAAGGCTGACTGAAGAATTTCTCAGGAACTCAATGATAGTGAGTAGCTTGACAACAAATGACAGGTGAAGACCAGCATGAAAAAATGCCAAGTGATGCAGAGGGGAAGAATAAGATACTGTGAGCTCACCATGAAGATTCAGAAACAGGATGATATGGTTATAACTTTACAGATGACTAAACTTACACACCTCCTCTGGCCAAAAAGCAAGTCAATGTTAGGTTTTATATGGAAAAACAAAAAAAAAGAAAAACATATCAAAAATTATCTAGTGAGGATATCACAAATTCACACACACTCAGATCTTGAATAGAGTATGCAGATCTAAAAGTTCAAAACAAATGAAAGGGCAAAGATTTTTGCACACAACATGCAACCATGGTGGAAAGGCACAACTGTAACATAAGCTGATGGTTTGTACTTCTTCAAAAAGCAACTGCACAAATTTAAAGACTTCCAAGCCAGTCAAGATACTAATGGGAGGGCATTCTGGGGAAGTATCAGTGTTTATTGCCCTGCATTTTACTCTCAACACCCACTATTCACTGGCATCAGTTGGCTGACTCAGTAACCTTGTTGTAAATTACGTTTTTATGTATATCTGATATCAGCAATACTGTTCAGTCATATATTTGGATGATCATATATATTCAGCAGAATGGCATCTGCCTAATGTTTAGTTATAATTCATATTTAATAACAGACACCCTGTAAATATGAATGTCTTGTATACCTACAAGAAAACTGAACAGAAGGTAAGCAAACTTTTCCGAAGGAAAGCTACACTGACCCTCCTAAGAGTCACTGTCACCATGGGATATTCAGTATTTCTCTCAGGCACTACGATTTTGAAAAGTCACAATGTTATCTCAGGTAAAAGCTGTGATGTGTGTTATTAGGTTATCTCCTAGTTCAAGAAGTATTCCAGGACATCTGCAATGGACATCACATGTGTCCCCCCACTTTTGATACCAGTGCATTTGATGATGAACTTTACTTTTTAACTGCCCTGTCTCAGACCCTGCTTTCTGAATAGCAAACAAATGTTCTTCCTTACCAGATACTATTAGCAAAAGGAGTTTGGAAAGGGGAACAACAGCACAAAATCCACCTCATTTAGCAGATTGGGATCACCTGGGTCAGGAAAATCCTGAACACAAACTGGCTGGAGGATAGTAGAACACAAGAAGGAAACGTGCATCCCTTCTCTTTATTTTTTTTCTGAACAATCATTCTTTATTATTGTCAAGGACAGGATGCTGGGCTAGATGAAGTGTTTATCTGACCCATTACAACTGTTCTTATAGTACATTCAGAAAGTATATTAAAAAAAGGACTAATTTCTTTTCATACATAAAATGGAAACAGAAAACGAATGTAAAAATATTGTTGATATGTAGTTGAACATTGTAAATATTAGTTTTGCCATAATGTTCAAAGTCCAACTCTTTTGAACCAATAACTACACAAATTGAAAACTAATTGAACCAATTTCTGAATATAAAATTCAAAAATTTACATTATCTCCAAGAATAACGTCTAAATTATTTACCTCCTTCTGATCAAGCTGCAAAGAAGATTTTATCAAATCTCGAAGAGCTGTAAGTTGTTTCTTTTCTTCATCTTGTGTCTGCTTTATCTATAGAAAGAGATTGCCATTTTATGCGTTCTAGATGGAACTTTAATTTTAATGTTTTATGCATTTCAATATACCATTTTAGATGTCCCGAACAACTAGCTCAATTATTCTGTGTTTTGTAATAGTTGAATTTATTTTCATGGACCAGTCCATTCTTATATCTTCACCTTCTATGCATGTACTCCTTGAAAAACAAATTAAAATGAATGTACAACACCACATGCACTGTTTGTTCTGTCACATTGTAATGGCTTACTATACCTAATGCAACTAAATTAGCCTCTGAAATATTAAAATAACTCTAATAAATTTGACAGATTACTTAAGGAATGAAAATGCACTTTAATTTAGCAACAAAGGACAATAGAAAATGGGATTATTGTAATTCTGATTATAGAACACAAAAACACTTGGGTGACAAATGGTCTTTGATTCCATGTTATTACTTTTCTTCAATGAACATCACTAATTCATTTTAAAACCTTGGTGCTATAATTAAGTAATTTGGTTTTAAAAAGTGAAAATGTACTAAAATTAATGCTAATGATATAAGCTGATTCCAATATTCACACTTAAAAGTAGTTTTATCTTAATGTTTGATTGAATTAGTAGTAGAACGAAAGCTACTTTTCCTAATAGCTCTAAAAACTGCATATGAAGTTTAACAGTCAAGACGTCTTTTCTTCATCTAGCTATGTTCAGTTTCAAATAACACACCTTTCCTTTATAAGAAGAAAATTAAATGCAGACCCTTGTAGTTATATTTAAAATGTACTTATATAAACAAAATATTTTCATTTTCAGATATAAAGTTACTTGTAAGTAAACTTACATTATATAAGTCAGCAGCCAACTTTTCAATATATTGTTTAAGTTTATCAGCTGTTTTCAAGCCATCTTGGAAGAAACTGGAATGAAAAATACCTTTGCTTTATCAGGAATATATCTAATTCATAACACAAGGTAGATTATCTCATGGAGAAAAACAGCAAACCCAATAAAACATATTCAGCTTCTTTCATGTTCAAAACTAAACAACTAATGGAACAACTAAAAACCCCAACAAAAAACCCATTCCTATAAGTTGAAAGTACAGTATCTTTCAACAGTGGAGAAACATCATTGTGACTTAAATACCAAATTAGAGAGAACATAGCTTAGCTTATTTTTGTCACTGCTCTAGCCAGCGTGTTTCTCCTTCAGTAATTTCTAAAATCTTTTTCCTGTGTTTAACTTAAGTTCCTGTGTGTTTGCCTTTGTGGTTCTACTGATGACAAGGTTGTATCTTACCAGTTTCATGTCAAGGAAATTCAAAGAAATTACTGGCTTTCACAGTGGTTTTAAAATTTAAATAAAAGACTAAAAACTATTAATTAGAATAAACAAGATTTTTATAGAAATGCACTCCAGATCTATGCCTCAGGAACTAAAATTAATTTTTGTAAGCAACATGAAAGGTTTTCCTTTGGCCTCTTTCGCCATCACTGCCCTGCCCCATGAACTCACTCTGGTACTCTCTACTGGAAGTCTACAGCCTCAGAAGGGGAAGATTCAGACACCTGGCACATCAGTGTTTTGAAAAAAAGTTCTGATACATTCAAACAAAGGGAAACAAAATCTTGTGTAAAAAAGAAAATTGAAACTAAAGCTTAAAGCATTGCAGCACTTACTTGCATTGCGCATGATAATATTTAATAAGGTTCTGCAGAAGGTCCACACCCTTTTTTGTCTTGATTTCATTAACCTTAATAAGATACTGTATAGATAATGGAAAACATGTTGACAATCACGTATCACAACCTCCAACAGTTTTCAAATAATAAAACATAATTTGCTCAGTGAATTAAACTCTGTGTTTGACCTGGGTGCTGACCCATAAAACACCACTCCATCACTGCTAAACAAACTTTTAAAACAGATAACAGTTTATCTGGCCACTCCACAAAATTTTAACACCCCAAAACTTAAAGGAACTCCAACAAAAAAGTTTCATCCTTTAGAACTGTCTAAATATTTCCCTTTTTTAATGCTACTGTAGTCATTACTGAAATATTCTGAAAGTACAAACACTGTGCATTTTAAAGTAATCCCCACTAAACTGTAATAAAAAGAACTATTGATATAAAAAATCAGTTTTATGGAACTAAGGTTATCATTATCATTTATTACTTTATTAGAAATTTTAGAAGGCTTCAGAAAGCATATTGAAAGAAAGATATCAAAATACTGCTCAACCATAAACCTGATAAAATAAGAAATATTTTCACAGTGTATTTTTAGCCCAAGAACCTTCCCACAATAGTCGAAAAACAAGGAAAATTAATAAAACAAAAAGAAGCCAAGTTTTGTACAAGAGTTGCGAAAATAATTATCTTTATATGGCTGTACTGTGTCACATTAAAATAATTTCCTCCCTACACCCCCATTAAACAGCAAAGAAGATTCCACCACGTTCAAGTAAGGCCCACAAGGTCTGTTAATAATAAGTTATGGTGTTGCAATTAAAAACTGAAATTTGTTTCTTACTTCACACATCTGTAGCTGAAATAGCCGCCTTTCCTTCTCCATTTCCTCTGCTATCTCAGCTCCTGTTATCTCAGTTCTTATCATCCCATGCTGTTTTGCATGTTCTCTTTTTTCCTTTTCAATCTTTGTACTGAAATTTTAATTAGAAAACATTTTAGAGAATTCCTTCTACTAAAACATGATCTAGCATTATTTAGGGAAAAAATAATAATTAAGAAGTATTAAGAAGACATTCTGAAGATCAGCTCCTCTACCAAATCCTGTATATTTTAAGTCTCCAGAAGCTATTGAGCCATGAAACTGCCCTTCTTTCAACTCTGTTCTCTAGTTTGTGTGTTACTTGGGGAAAACAATCAATAATAATATAATAATAACAACAATAACAATACTAATAATACTACTAATACCACTAATACTAATACTACTACAACTACTAATTCATTAAAAAATCCCCAGCACCACAAAAACCAAAGCAAAGTGGGAGAAAAATACTTACAATTTGGTTTCATAATCTTTCCAGGCTTTGTCAAAAGGTTTTTTGAGGTCCTTAGGAAATAGAAAAGCTTCTTAGAACATTTTTAAAACTTTGTCTTCGTAGTTATCAAGTAATAAATAGCAACAAAAATATTGTTTTCTTTAAAACTTTTCAGACAGCAGTTGGAAAAAAATACTGGGTTTGAATCTTGTAAAGTATTACTTTCCTGTGCACATTAACACAGTAATTTACAATGAAATTTTCAAGGAGCATTGCAGTCATGCCAATTTTTTTCTTTGTACTAAATACAGAATATTAATAAATGCCAACATGAGAAATAATCTCATGAGTGAAAGGAAAACAGTCACTAGACAGCTGAACATGAAATAAAAACTGAGTTTGCAACACTTACCCCTTTAACACCTTTTAAGTCTCCTTTCAAGAGAGAATCCAAAGTGAAAATAACATTGTGGCTTAAACCCTGGAGCTAAAAACAAAAACATTATCATTCAAAAGGATGTATTATGATCTTATCAAACTACTGCCAACAAGTCTTTGAACTTCATTAATCAAGTTGTAATCACCTCACATTTCTAAATTAATACTAAATTCAGGTCTGGGAAGAATTAATAAACATTTGCTTGCATGAGACATAGAAACATTATAATTAACATTTACTTGAACAAGGTGACCTAAACCCAGAATTTTACCAATGGCACATAAGCAAAGTTCTGAAAGCACTTCAAGGTAATATTCACCCAAAGCAAAGATTTGGGTACAAATGTCTGCTATAGCCTCCTGAGTAAGAAGCAAGGACCTGCTGTGCCACAAGCAGGCAACACACGTGTTAATTCAACCATGAACAGAAGGAGCCAACCGAATCACCAGCTCTTTGAATATTCCTCCCTTTTTGGGAACCCTGATCTTGCCTTGTCCATTGTGTCAATCTGACATCTCCTCCAACTCTAATGAGTTTAAATTTCACCCCACTGAGTTCATGCCTATTTGATTGTCGACAAGAGTATCAAAACAACACTCAAACAGGTTCTCCAGGTCTAGTGTTCCACTCAAACTCCTCATATAATCAAAAGACACTGCAGCTTTTTTCATTTTTCCAGGTGTATCCATTAAATATAACCAATTCAAGCCATTAATTTTTGGCTTGAAATGACTGAACAGTAGCCAGCTAGTATGTCAGCTATAGAAGAAAAACAAAAAATCAAAGCTAAATAGCAGTGTACCATTCCAATATGGTAATTATTTGGAATAATGTATTACATTCTTGAAGATCTGATAAAACAGAAGCCCAAATGAATTGGAAACACATCTGATAAAGCAAAACAGTCTCATGTATAGAGCAAAATAAAGGAAAAAACCCTTAACAGACGGAAACACATATGACAGTTTGGTGAGGGTTGTGAACAAAAGATAATTTGCCTGCAAAGATTATCTGAGGACAGTTACAGGAAAGAGAGGTAGAGAAAAACAGGCTTTAAACACTTGGAAAAAGGCAAGCACCATGCAAATTTTCAAAAATGTATTCTTCAAGTGCTACAAATGTTGTGCCCAAACCTCATTTAGATCAATGTAAAGATATTGACACACTCATTTTCACATACATAGGTTTTTATACATCTTTTAAATGCACTGCTATAAGGAATTACTGCATAAAGAATGAAACCTGAAATGGGAAAGAAAGTAGAAGTGAAAAACAGAAAAACTGATTCTGGTCAGACACTCAGAATTTGCTGAAAACATAGACCAAGGTAAAACATAAATTTATAAAATCTTACAGAAGGTGTCTCTGTGTGTCCTTCTTATAAGATAATATTAATAATAATGATTCAACAACTTATACATTTTAAGTTTCAGACATTATATGTAGTGATGACATCAACAGTTAATAGTAAAAACTGCCGAGCAATTTATTTTGCCTTGTTAAAATGATTAATGGACATGCTTTTATTCTTGCCCTTGTGTGCTGAGCAATCATTTCAAAATTATGCTTTCCAAAAGTTGCATGTCTAATAAAAGATGCTGGTTTTACTTCATAGTAAGTGAATATCACTCTAAAAGAAGTCACTCTATAATTGACAAAGAAGAAAATAAGTTATTTTGTACCCTCCTTCTCATGAAATATCCATAATATCACAATTCATATGAAAATTTTAATGAATCATAATTGAAGTTCAAAGATTTAACAAAAAGAATCCAAATTTGTGAATCATTTTTTTCATTGTCTCCTGTGTAGCTCTAGTCCTTAATCACCTTTATGTCTTTGAAGACCATTCATTATTTTATTAAATAAGGCATCAACAATCTGTTCTGGGTAAAAAAGAAAAAAAAAAATCCCAAACCTCTTAGCCTGCCATTCATCTTAACAACTCCTGCCATTTCTTCCATTAACTTTATCAACATAAGCCTCATCACCTACTTTGGGGCTTTATCAATGGCATTACAGAGTCCTCCTCTCAACTGCTTTCAACGGACCTCAACTTCTATTTTGATATTATAAACGTCTTTTTTTTTCTTTCATTGTAATCTTATTGAACAGAATGATGCCTAAGAACAACAAGGCAGAATTTTCTATCTTGGGGAGAAGAAAGGAGAAAAATAAATGGTTTTAAAATGCTGAGACAGTTGCAAAATAAGTTTGTTGTCTATGTGAGACTGATGAATGAAGTACATTAGCGAACAGCCTATTTTGAATCCTGTCAACAAGAATTTATATAGATAATGCTTCATATTCTAGCTGTAATAGTATAATGTTCTGCATAAGTGTGGCTTCTTAAATTAAAAGTGTGTCTTCCTCTTGATCAGCGCTATTTTAAATAAATAAATAAATAAATAAACCCTGACATCTTGTTTGCTAATTGAAATAGGTTAAAATTTTCTGTGGATGCCCTGATAGGAATGACAAAGTCCATAAAGCTTCCAAAAAACTTGAGTTCTAGTCCCAAACTGTTTTTCAACTTCACTTTAATTCACATTTTAAAATACTTACTTTTAATTGTGTGCTAAATTTAAATTAAAGAAGGTCAAAATAACCCAGAGTGACAGAAGTCTCTACAGAAGAAAGCAGAAGACTCAATCTTGGGCAACTGTCAAAGCCAGGGAACGTTGCTGCAGGGACAGCAGTTATGGTTGTGTTAGGGACCCTAGGAAGACAAGTCTATAATACCACTTGTACTTCACTCACCAAAAAAGCTTGGAAAAAAGTTCAACTATAAGAAAAATGTAAAATTGAAGCTATGACTTTCTGAATATAACAGCTACAAAGCCCATGAAATATGATTTCACAAGAAATGTGGCTTCATTACTTTCAGTGTTCAAAGATATTTGCTATGACTGTAGTTTTATTATGCAGCTTTCAGAAATAAAAGGCCTAAGGCAAACTTTAAATGAGACAAACCTTTAAACCACCTTCAAAAAACTGGTATGTAAGTAATGGATGCTTTATATACTGCAGGGAGAGGGGATTGTTAACACCATTTAAGCATGCTCAAATTGTTCTTTTTTCTTCCAAAAAGTGAATGTTTTTCCTTTTGTGGTAAAACAAAACAGCCATAACTAATGATACTGTATTTTTAACTGGAAAGACTTCAAGTTAAGGGATGACTTAAAATTAAGGTCCATGAGGTATGTATCACCATCAATCACTTGAGAATGATGACTCCAGTGATGTCTCAACATTTATATTTACCTTCTTAACTGCCAATCAACAATTAAACACAGGGAGTGTGTAATAACACCCTCTAGAGATTCTCTCTGCAGAAATTGTTGGTTTTGTTTTTGAAAAAAGCTGGAAGCATCTCAAAAAGTATCATTAGTCATCACGACCATGCAGTTGTTGTATTATATTTTATTTTGAAACAAGATAAAAGCTAAGAAAGTTTGAAACTTCTCACCAAGTTCTTCAACAGTGTTGATAATTCTTTAGTAAGTGTGGAAAATTTTACAAAAGCTGTGCCAAGATCTGGATTATCCCGACTTAAAAAATTACTTCCAAATTTATCTAGTACTTGTGCATAGTTTTCTTCATTTTGAACATGATCTGCAAAGAAAAATCAAAAGTCAGCAAGGTTTTTTGTAGCCAGTCGATTACAATTTTAAGCTTAGTGCTACTTAGCAACAAACTAAGTAACAAACAGTACTTTGAGAAAAGCCAGAAGTCAACACATTTACTGAAAATTAAAAAATTTTAAGATTAAAAAGAACTATTTAGCAATAGACATATATATGCTTTTTAAATCAGCAAGTTGAATTTGTAACACAGAGATGAAGAAAGCTCTGCAGCTATTGACAGAGTAATAAGATTAATAATACATCAGTGAAACAGTACAAGCTCGTTTTGTAAAATTTGAAGCTGCCCACTACAGGAACTTTCATGCATACATGAACTTTTCTTTTGAAATGTTGGACATTTTTACAGAACAAAAATGTCAAAAGTATCAGATATAAAAGTAAGGAGACCAAGCCTGAATCTGACTACAAGTTCAAAAGAAGAAACATGTTACAAAGGTTCCCTTTTTGCCTGCTTTGTAAACTGAGTTATCCCAGATAACGGAATGTGTATTGGTACACAGCCAAGGACTCATTTCAATGTATTTAATAGCAAACTGCACATACAGAGAGGTCAAAACCAAGAAGATACAGTTGAAGCCAGTGAAAGTGAGAAAAATCCTTGACTCAAGAATGAATTAGAGACTGTTGTATCTGAAATGTCTTTCCTGCTTCTATTTATTTTCCTTTCTGGCATGTGTTCATATAATTTTTGTTACTTTCATTTTAGTATCTTTAAATAGAAAATTTACCTCTATAGCCCTCTGGGAAAGACTTTAACACCTTTATCTCTCTTAGAGGATATTACTGGTATTAATTAAATCAATATTTCACTCTAATGAGTCTCCTAGCCTTACTAGGTGGGCTTTTTTCTGCAAACCACAAACATAAAACCACAGAGCTACAGCACAAGTTCTGTGCAATGAAAGGGAGGAAGGGAAAGAGGGAGTAGTTGCCAATAGATATCATGTTTTTTCCCCAAAAATCTGCAAGTTTTATTTTATTCAAGTTGTGATATTGCCTGAGAGCATCTGAATTGCAAGTTATGACTCAGAAGAAAAGGAAAAAAGTAATAAGTTTCAAACAAGTCTCATGAATAACGTCTCACAATGCACAAATCTATTTGGACATTAACAAACAACTGATAAAGAGTTAAACAGTTAACTCTTCTACGGTATTGCAGATACTCAAACAACAGTGCACCAAAGGTCCAACAAAAAAATGTCCAAACCTGTTAAAAAAAAAGTACAATCCTTATCTACCATTACCAAGCCCCAAAGCTCACACATCATACCATTCACATTGTAAAAATCAGATATTAATACCGAGGTTTTCAAAAGGCCAAATATTTAATCATATGCTAATAGAGTTGCAATTCAAGCTGTATGTTTTTAAGAAAACTGCTCCACAAGCATACAGTTTTAATCAAATAGCTTAGCACTGAGCCCAAGGAAACCACTACACAGCAATGAAATATGCCTTTTGTTTTATGTAAAAGCTTTTGCATCAATATACACAGAGGACTTTATCTATGAAGGAGCTTTAGCTTAGGCAGTCTTGAGTGAGTAAAGCTTAAGAGTACCCAGCTGTGCTGAAGGAAAAGGAAGGATAATGGAAGGTTGGAAAGAGTCCTCCTAGATGGAATCCCTGTCTTTGCCTATGAAGCAGTTTTCACTCCACAGTATTTCCCAGCATTTTGATTTTAAGCCCTGTGTTATTTCATAGAGCAGTTTTAAAAATTACTTCATAAAGAAAGTGACAGAGAGCTGAAGAAGCTTGTTTCCTTTATCTGTGGAAAGGC
Source organism: Struthidea cinerea (assembly GCA_013397865.1). Lineage (NCBI taxonomy): Eukaryota > Metazoa > Chordata > Aves > Passeriformes > Corcoracidae > Struthidea > Struthidea cinerea. The sequence goes on from VZTI01001451.1 coordinate 960,887, forward strand.
AAAAGAAATCCCCGGTCAGAAAGAGGAAGCAGAGCATTGTCCTAGAACAATATAGCGGAAATTCTCAAGAATCCGACTACAAAACACCTAAATCTAGAAATGAAACGTTGATGGTGAAGAAAAAGGAATACTCCCGTATTTACTGCTGTAATTACCATGCATAGGCGCACAAAATGCAAGTACTCTGTAAGAGGTAACAAATTTTCCATTTCTACACAAGTATCGATGTAAATCTTGTACAAGGAGATGAAATATTTTCTTTTGAAGAGGTAAGGCAGTTCCCTACTTGACCTTAAATGCACATACTTGAAAAATTAAATCTGCAATGTAGCCTGCGCTAAAATACGACATGTGAAACCTGACATGCTTAGAGCAAAGAGCATCCTTTAATCTCCCTGTAGGTGCCTCATGCAAACTCAGAAATTACTTCCTAGTGTTGTAATAGACCTTCCTGTGCATACAGAAAGCCATAATGGGCACGACAATATTTACTTTCTTAGATACAAGTCCTCATACAAGACTTTAATAACCCTGAGAGTGAGACAGGATCACTGACAGCAGTACATGCAGGGTGATGAACTGGTTTGTCTTCCAGAATAAGGTTTGTCTTCCAGAACTGAATCATGTCTTTTCAATATCGTAAGCAATGCTCAGCACTGAGATGAAAATAGAACAGCTTCCCCAGGCAGACATCCTGCTCCTTCATCAGCTGCCTGAGACATGCCAGAATCACGGACAGCTGAGGATGGGCTCTGCACCCACTGACAAATGCAGCTCCCTTCAAAGGGGCCCCACTAATCATTCCCTTCCCAGTGAGATCTGGCAAGGCCACTAGCACCTGACCCCATGCTGAGAACCCCACTGGAGCATGGCAGATGTGGCATAAAGCAACATACTGGCCTGAATACAGCAGTGGTATTTTCTGAGCTGAAAGCTGTGCATCTCCTGCATAACCCACACGTTCAATTCTGGGCAACATTCAGCACAGAATTTACCTTTAGTTTGAGAAAACCCTCACAGGGCTCAGTGCAGAACAAAGTCGTGGCATCCCTTATGTCTGAGCTCTAACAGGGATATTGAGGAAATGTTAAGAGGAAATAACAGGAACGCCTTTGGAGATGCGGATCCAAGCAGCTAAGGAAGGAATGGCAGCCACGGCAGCTTTGCAGCAGCCCTTTGCTGCACAGCAGCACTTGCCAGGAGCAGGGAGCACGTGTGCTCTGAGCTCTGTGGAGGCACAGCCTGAAGGATTCCCAGGGCTGAATCCCACCTTGCACTGCATTCCCAGGCAGTCACCTGCAGTTGTCTATGCCTAAAGTGACCTTGTGGTAAGCTTTTCCCAGGATAAACACCAAAGACTTAAATTAGACTCCCAGAATTTGTACTCCTTCACTGGAACGCACAGCATTCATTAAATTCTATGTTTATTTCCCACTCAAAAATTATCATAATTTTAGCATATGCTTCTGAGTCCAGTAAAATTCCTGTCTACTTGGGCATATTAAGTAAGGGAACAGAAGTACAAACACCATGAAGAGAGGTTAAAGGATAGCCTTTATATGCTGGACCTAGAAAACACATCACTGAAATTAAAGCCTTAAAATTTCCTTCCTCGACAACAGTTTTGTTGAGATATATTACCCTGCAAACACTGAAGAACACAAGCACAAAAAAAGTTAAATAGTTTACAGAAGAAAACACTACTCTCCTTTGTCACTGATTATACTTTAATTACACCCAAAGAAACCTTAAGAATATCTAAATTAGTGAGAATTAATTCTGCATATGTGGTTAAGTTAAAAAAAATAAAAATTATGTTTCAGAATTTTGATCAACTTTAAACTATTTTCAAGTTGCACTTATAAAATAGCTTTGTTCCATGGGTAGCCAGAGGAAAAATAACCAAGGTCAGAGCCAAGATGCATTTATGAATGAAAGATGACTCAGAAAGGCTTTAGAAAAACAAGAAAGCTGGCAAGGTTAAAAAGGATGGCAGATATTATTTTAAATTAAAAAAACACCCTTTCTCATTTTGTTCTTCACAAAGCTGAAATATAATGAAGAAATAATAGAAAAAAAATTATTTGACCACCATACTGTTATCAAGTCTGAACTTGATAACAGTAACACCTTCTGGAATGAGATTGTTCAAGGGAAAAGTAATAAAAGCCTCTTTCATGATTTCAGAGCAAGGAGCATCTCACTGAGTCTGCAAGGTTCTCTAGATCATCACAGTATAAGAGCACAGAGATAAGCCAGCCCCAAAAAGTAAATTACTTCTTTTTGCATCTCAGCTCATCACTGACATGCTTGAAGAAGTTCTCATAGAAGAATTTTCTTTCTTCTCTGCTTCAGAGGATTTATTCCAAATCTAACAGCAGAATTCTTAAAATCTGATAACATGCACAATGGCACGTCACTTAGATGCACGTACAAAAGAATAAAATAGGCAAACTATATAGTTGCAAAGTAAAGCCTCTTATTTATACCAGCCTCAGCACTACAGGAAGAATGAAAAGCAAATATAATAGCTATTTTTAATAAGTTCCAGAGAGAGCTGAGAATTCAAGTATGCACCAGCAGCAATATTGCTTATATATTCCCTGGGAAATTTGTAGCAACTACAGTGCAGAACAGAATTGGTGGACATGTGGATGAATACAAAATGCTGAACAAGAAACATGTTTTATAAAAAGAAAATTTTACTTCGAAAAACTCCCACCTCCAGGAGATGAATGAGTATATGGGGAGAGGAAGTCCACATTAAATTACTGGTTTTCCAACAAGTTCTGTCCCTCATAACACTTAAAGGAACTAAGCAGACTAAGAGGGATGAGCTTCACAAGGAGGAGAGACAGGCCAAAAAAAATATGTGGAGGAAAGGAAAGAATAAACATGGGCAGGGACACTCTCCTCCTCAGGTGATTTAAGGCCTGAGAACATGAACATGCACTGGGAAAATTCGCACAGAAGCATTTAACTAGATTGATGCAAGACTGAGAATGCTGAATATTTACATTAATTCAAATTCCTTGGACAAAACAAATTGTAGAAGTCCATTAAGAAGTAGCAAACATCACTCAAAAATCACCACAGAAAATATCATTTCTGATTCAAGGCAATTCCTGGTCTTCATGTCACTGTGAGGTGAGAAAGTCCTAAACAAAAAAACAAAACAAAACAAAACAAAACAAACAAAAAAAAAAATCATTCCATCTTTGCACCATTTTTCTACTTCCTTGAGCATCTGCTGTTGAACATTGTGGGAGACCATGCAGAGTGCTGATCCAAATCAGTACCTTTGGTCTTGTATGGATTTTACGTTTTTATTTCTCCATTGTGTAAACTCTTTTGATTATATTTGGGAGTTATCCCAGGGAAGTAATGAAAAAGAGCTATTGAAAAATCTACAACAAAACTAATTGTGTAATCTACTGCTATTACAATTCAATCCAAATGTTATGGGAAAGGAAGTCAAAACAGATTCTCCATTAAGTTCAAGCACCATTGCCATAAGATGGGTTCCTAGTTACAGATACAATCAATCATGCAGAAGTAAACAGCAAGCCAGACAAGGAGAAAGTGGTGAGAAAGAGGTGTCCATTTGTATGCCTCACTGGATTTCATAAACAGTTCTTTCCCATACAATACTTTCAGAAATGAAAATAGGGGAGAGACCTTTCTAAGGGATTTCTACATTTCTATGTTGGTATGTTTTCATTTCCACAGCAGTAGCTCTAAATGTAAATATGACAAACAGGTGAGGGATGTGCAGGAAGAGCAGAAAGTATTTGGGTGACGTTAAAGCTCTTTGTAACAGACCAGAGTCCCTGTGGTCCACAATTCACTGCCAAAGAGGAACAAACCAACACATCAGAAGGTTCAGCCTTCCTGAAGAATTCTGCATGAGACACTGCACTGTGTCACTGTCACTGTTCAAATGCTACTTCAGGAAAAAAAAAAAACAAAAAAAAAAACC
>VZTI01001451.1:964883-1003178 GCA_013397865.1 Struthidea cinerea
AAACCAAACCAATCAAAAAAAAAAAAAACCCAAAACCCAGCAAAAAACACCCTACCAAAACAAAACAATCCCAAATAATAAAACAAACAAACAACAAAAAAAAACAAACAAAAAAAGCCCCCACCTCAAAACAAAAAAAAACCCCAACCAACCAACCAAAACAAAACAAAAAAACCCCAAAAACAACAACAAAAAAAAACAACAAAAAAGCGCCAAAAAACCAAACCAAAGGAAAAAAAAAAACCCAACAACCCAAAACCACTACAACCAAAAAATACCTAGCTATGGCTTTTGGTAGAATACGAATTGGATTACTGATCTGAAGAAAGAATTTCAATTGCCCCTGAATAACCCTTTCTCACCAGTTCAGCTGGAGTTCTCAAAGGAGATTATGAAGCACAAGACTACTAAAAAAACTTTTCCTACTCTAGCAAATTAAATATGGTCTTAACTGCTAGCAAACTAACTTGTAAAACAAAATTTCAATTTTAGGTTCTCAAAGTCTAGCTAGAGGCTTTCTTTTGAAATATAAAAATAGCCATATAATACTTTCTTGAACTGATAAACCCCAATTCATTTTACAGCTGTTTCTGGTATGTTTTACTTAAATATCAACAAAATCCATTTTCATCACTGAAGCATAAGAAACTTGCTTGTACAAGGAGGCAAAATGAGCTGGAGTTTTAATTCAGTCACTTTACATTTATTTTTATGAGTTTTCACATGTATAACATGTTTTTCATCTTGGTTTTACTAATCCCAGTTTATCAGTCACTGCATGAACTGACTCCTGCACACAGCTTTTCATTTAACAGAACCTATGACAGCAGCATTCTGAAGAGGGAGCCAGAGGATTATGCATAATGCTTTCTTGAGCCAAAAGAATTCCTACTAACTTGTACCTTTGAAACAAGGCTTGCTTAAAAAGAAAAAAAAAAAAGAAAAAGTGTAAAAGAAATAATAATAACCAGCTACCTATCCCTGCTCCTTTTTAAATGCAGAGTACCCAATCAAAACCATTAACCCACCTTCTATTGCTTTTATTCAGTGCAACTACTTCTTCATACAGTACTCCCCTACTTACAGGCCTTGACAACAATATTATTTTCATCACAAGACTCAAATGATAGCTGAACTCTCTAGTATCATTTATATATTTCAAAACAGGCAGAACACCTTTAATGTGTTCTACACTTTTCATCAGTCTTGAAACTCAGTTTTTGAAACTGTTTAACTAAGTACTTTCAAATAGAAAAGCTTCTTGGAGCAGCTGAATACTTCTAAAAGCATAAAACTAAATAGACATGCAACAAATACTATTCTTACTTTGTATCAGGCTACACATTCTATTGGGAAAATATTTACCATCAACTGAAATCACAGAAAAGCTAATTAAAAGCATGGTGGTAACAAACCAACATCAGTGATTGGCAAACAAGAATAGTTAAGAATCTACAAGATATTAAAAATCACAGACACTTCCATAAATACAGAAACTAAGAGCACTCAAAGGCAGCTCTGCATATGGAAAATATTTGCTAAACTGATTATTATTGCTAGGGAATTGGAACTGAGATTTTCTAAAATCCTGTATTTACAGCCAGAGGGTTATTGGAAGGTACACAGCTCTGTTACCCTATCTGCCTTTGGCACAGTGTTTAGAATGTAAGAGAAACTTAGGTAGAAATATTAGAGTTATAGCATTTTTAAAAGTTAATTTTTATATTGATCTGTTTGATCATCATTTGTTACTGCATTCAAATTGATTATCAATTTATATTCTAGCCAACTAACCTGTCAACAAAGTAACTACTATACCTCCAGTAAAACATCAACAGTGTCTTCAAGCAAGCAAAATAATTATATGTCTCCACTCTTTTACGTAAGAAGGGAAATACATAATTATAATTTTGATTTTAGGTAAGAAGGGAAATACATAATGTTATAAAGGGAGAGCACATGTTGATAAAAAAAAAATCTACCTATAGATATTTCTTTTTATCTACTTTTTAAACTTTTAAACAAGTTCCAAATCTTATTCCACTTGTAAGTGCTTTCTATAAATTCAGTTGAGAACGCTTTTTTGGCATTGTTCTAGTTGAAGGTAACTGCTTGAAATATTATGACAGCAGGAAAATTTGCCCATGGGAATTCTCCTAGAGGCCTTTGAGAAGGAATATGAGGGTAAAAGAACTGGAGAGCACATTAATCTGATGTATAACCAGAAGTAAAGAAAGAAAATTTTTAAGTCCAAATACTCCTAAACAGATAAGAATTTCTTATGCTATACATTTTAACAGGATGAATTGCAAGACACATCTCGAACTTACAGTGAAATGCTTTGGTTCTCATGTAAAACTGAAAACAATGTCTTACCTTGCCCCGAACTATATATTGCTTTCACAGATTTTTTCACCTTCTGTAGTGCAGTTCTGTCTTGATCCAATGCCTACAATAGCAAGAAATAAACAAACTTTAAATATTTACTTCACTGATTGCTAGAATATACTTTAACAACTAAAAAGGAACCCACAAAATAAGTAGTTTCACAGGCTGGAAAAAGCTGCAGGTGCAACTGATTCAGCCTGTGGGAAGGTCTGGGGTCATTCAACCCCTTCAAGATGAATTAAAGAATTGAACTGAAAATGCGCTGACAACAGAGTAGAGCAGTACTGACAGTGCTAGAAGAAAAACACTATTTTAGTTTTGCAAAGGACAAAGCATTTATTCAAATTGCATTATATTTTGGAAAATAAACCCAGAACAACAAGAAATAGCAGATGCTTCTACACTAGCCCTATAGTTTCTGCTACAACTAAATTGCTTGTTAACATCTGTGGTTCTCCCACAGTAATAGTGTTTAACTATAGACACTGATTATCACACTAACCTCTTGCACCAAATTCCACAACATAACTAAAAGTACAGCAGATGAAAAGAAGCAAATCAAAATAAACGAATAATATCTGATTTTGTGCAACGTAATGTGACTGAAAGAATATTTATAATAATAATAGTATTCAAATATGAATTTTCAAGATTACATCTTTAAGAATTTCAAATTTTCTGCAATAGCTCCAGAATCCAGTACAAAATGTTATTAAGTAATGATGAATTGAGGATTAGATTTCTAATCATGCACAGAAATGCTTAAATAGTTTGCTATATTTTTTCCCCATTTAGATCACAGGCAATTTCCCATCACCTAGGTAGTATTAGAACAATAATTCCAAGTTTTAATGAAGCTGGCAGTGTTTGCCATATTATATTCACTTTCAAATCACTGGAGATTGGAGAACTTGCACTCAGAACCACTGTCAGGACAGCAGCCCAGCTGAGCATGGGAGCTGGTAGAGGCCACACCATTCACACTGCACAGCCATGTTATCCAAAACGCTTAAACTCTGGAGCTCCTAGGGGTCTGAAGACTGGCAAAACAAGGCAGAATGTCAGCTACTCCTACAGCAGTGTGTATGTCCTCACAGAGGGACATCACCAGCAACACTGAGTGAAAGCTCACCCCGTAAGCAGACTGTTCACTGTCGAAACTGAGATGGTTTTGACAGTGAAAGCCTAAGAAAACCTCATAGCACCTTCCAGTACCTGAAAAAGGGGTTCTGCAAGAGAGCTGGAAAGGGAGTTTTTGCAAGGGCATGGAGTCATAGGAGAAGGGGGAATGGCTTGAAACTGAAAGTAAGTTGAAATTAGATATTAGGTAGAGATTCTTTACTGTGAGGGTGGTGAGGCAGTCGAACAGGTTGCCCAGAGAAGCTGTGGATGCTCCATCCCTAGAAGTGTTCAAGGCCAGGCTGGATGGGGCTTTGGGCAACTTGGTCTGCTGGAAGGTGTCCCTGCCCATGGAGGGAGCTAGGAACTAGATGATATTTAGTTTTCCTTCCAACCCAAGCCATTCTATGATTCTATAATTGAAGAATATTGCACTGGACATTAAGAAGTTCCAAAAAACCACATCAGGAGCTCCAGGTCAGCTAGAGTGCTAAGCATTAGATATGGTTAAACGTGAGGGTATCACTCACAGGTAAGTTCCAAACACTGATGTTTCTGTGTGTGAACACTTACAGTAGGAAGCCATACAGAGAGAAAGCAAATATTATATAATAGTTCTATTTTGGAGTGGCCCAATTTTAACCATATAAAATGTTATAGCTGAACAATACATGATAATCAGTAACAAAATAAAATTGAGTGTTTCTGTTCCTTAACTGGAAACAACCACTTTCTCAAATCACACAACCACTCCTGCAGCAGCTAAAACTAGAACATTTGGAACCACAAAAGCTATATACATGCCTTCTGATGTTATTTATCTCCAGGCTTTTTTTTCATTTATGCAGAACAATGGATGAAAAGATTAAGAACTGCAAACATCATTACTTCTTTTGCTCCCCAGTAAAATAGTGGGTTTGACTTGACTTACATCTTGCCAGGAAAAGTTACCATTTCTAAATGTAATAAAATATTGGGAACTCTGTGTTCCTTTCCAAGACATTGCACAGCAAGTGCTTCCCTTTGATTCCTCTGCACATGCTGTCAAAAGCTTTCGCTTCTGCCTGCCTGCTATGTCAGGCAGTTGCTATCATACATTTCTACTGAAGTTCTCTCCATCTTCAATGACCAGAAAAAAATAATGACTCACTTGTCTACTGAGAGTTTGAACACAGGATAAGAATTTGAAACCAATATTTTGAAAGAAAGACAATGGTTAACATTGAGGAGATGGAGAGATAAAACTTTGTCCTAAGGTCTAGTATTGAAGCAAACTGGATACGCAGGAGAAAGAAACAAATACAAAAACTCTAGGAAACTTTTTCCTGAAGTTAACAATCTAAAAGTCTATGACAAGCAGATTTGAAAAATCTACCAAATTGGATTTGCTATGGAATTAAATTTAAGCACTAATGTAAGAGCAGGAGGAAAGGGAACATTCATTATTTTAAAAGAAGAATCACTGAGCAAAGCAATATACGAAGATGACATCCACAGCCTAAAGGAGCCAGTGATCTGAGTCAGAATGACATCACAGGCCAATTTTGTATTTTTGCATTTGCAAATACAATTTTTATGTGAACTACTTCTTCATAGTCTGAAACAATAAATAAAACACAGTTACATAGCAGGTACACAAAACCTGTTATCTAGGATTTCTTGGGTGCTTTTGGGTGTTGAGGTTTTTTGGTTGGTTGTTTTGTTTTGTTTGTTTTATATAACTGGAAATAGTTTGTTTCCAAACATATTACATTCCTCTTAGATGTCTTTTGCTGATAATTTTTAGCTGCACTCTGCTGCAAAGGAAATAAGTTGCGCTCAATGCTCAATTCAATTATTATTCCAGAGTAATATTACCTTCTCAGCAGGTTAAACTAGACAGGAACAGACTTGCTTTCCCTAGTTAGGTAAAAACAATCCATTAATTTTAATTTCAAGTATTTAGAATACTAAATATTTTAACTGCCATTGTACAAGACACAAAATCTGATCTTCCATTAAAAGTGGCATACATTTATATTATTGAATATTGCAATGTCTTAGAGAGACAAGAAGTCTCTGTGACAACCTCTAGGTATTCAGTGGCCCTCTTTCCTACCTACTAAACTCCTCCTTACCACCACCCACCCCTGGCAAATGCTTCTTTCTTCATTTCCATGATACCATCTTGCAGGAGGCCTTTTTAAGTTCCACAGAAGAACATTTTCTTACCCTCTCACACATTTTGGAAAGACAAATCATTTAAAAAAGGTACCTGCACCACAAATTTGCTACCTTATCAGCTGACCAAAGCTTTATTCTTGAAAATGGTCATTCTGGAGACAATCTCAAAATAATGCAAGATCAGTGTGCACAGAAAAAGAAAAAAAAAAAAAAAGAGAGAGAGAGATGAAGGGGAAAAAAGGAGAAAGAACACAAAACATCCACCACATTTAATCCACTTAAATAAAATGAAGCAAGGAAAGGTCCTTGCTCCTCATTCTCAGCAGATTCTCTGTCATATGCCCTGTTGAGGTTTCAAGTTGCTACATTCCCTTATATTGAAGCTTATGCTCAAGAAGAAAATCTCCTGATCATTCAGCATCAGCTCTTCTAACTAATCAGTGCGGAATTCCCCACATATATTCCCCAGATTTAATTTCTCCTTTCTGCTAAAATAGGGCTACTTTGAACCTAGCCTGTCATTTCAAACCACCAACCTGGTTCAAATCTGCACTGCTGAAGAAAGCAGCATCTCTGCTCCCTCATCCCAGAGCACTCAATTGGCTACACCACGATCCAGCTCAGGAGCTGCTGTGGTGCCAACAGTGCCGTGAAAGCCAGGGGCTCCTTTTGAGCACCATGGATTCAGCTCACCACTGCAGTACACACTGATAGACATTTGTACTTACTGATACCATTTCACATTCAGAGAAGGTACTTCTTGCAGCATCCTCCCTCCCAAGATGTACATTTATTGGTAGTTATTCATACTAGGGAATGGAAAACTTGTCCACCTGAGGATATAAAATCAAATACATTTTGGGGTGGTAAGTCCGCCCAGCGGATCATTTCACTGATGTAGATCACTGAGTAGCTGCACATGCATTTTTACCAGCCCAACACAGCACACAGATCAGGGCCAGGTCAGAGGTATATGCTGACATTCACACCGACACCAGTCCTCTCTGCTAGACATTTTCCACTGCTGTTCACACAGACAGATACTGCTTTTGCCTCTCCTCAACCCTGAAGAGCTTGATCTCTTCTCCGTGAAAGGTATTTCTATTTTGGGACCATGTTCTGTTTTAATAGCTTCTAAATTTTAAACCAGAAATTATACTACAGTGCAGTTTGGAAAGTGGTAGATTCTGGTTTGCTATCTATCTCTGAGGTAGTAAAAACTGGCAGATCCACATTTAGATAGACCACTAATTGTTTCTTTAAAACCTTGTGTCCTTTTATTCTGTATAGATATGTATGTATTCGTGTGCATGTGTGTGCACAAATACTAATATATATTGGAGTGTATTGGCTGGTGTCCCTGCCCATGGCAGGGGGATGGAACTAGATGATCTTTAAGGTCCCTTCCAACCCAAACCATTCTGTGATTCTATATTTGTCCTCATGTGTTTGTACACAAAAGTCTACATACTGTAATCATACTTCTGAGTATGTGAGGTGCTTATTGTTAATACACATGAAAGTCATGGTTTAAAAAACACATAAACCTTTCTTTCTAGATTAACACAAAACTACTGTCCAGAAACCAGTCACAAAAGTGCTTTGTACGCATATTAAATTTAGCTTTTCTAGAAATCAGCACCAACCCAGAGGCACACATTTGCACAAAGGATGCTACTGCTCCTTGAGCCCACTAGTGCTACTAAAACATCAAATATATCTTGTGTACCTCACAAACCTCTACAATTTGAAGAGGGGTAAAAAACCCACTAATTTCTGATTCAGCCTTACAATAATAAAAGTGGCTCAAGACACTGACTATCACATTAGTATGACAGTATATATTATTGAATATTATTAATCCCTTCAAGTAGATTATTATCCAAAGGAGATGCATTTTCCAACTGGAACAAACTGCTCATCCTTATATCAGAGGAAATTTAGAATTTCACACCATTTGCAGGAGGTTTGCCCTAAAAGATTCCATATCCTACTGCCACTAGAACCCACCCACAAAAATAATATACCAGAGAAGATATGTTTTAAACCATTACAACATTTTGCACAAGAAAAACCCATGACAGAACCTTGAAGGTGATTAGACCATGCACAATCTATGTAATCATCACAAAAACCCCTCCCTCCATGTATTTAAAAAAGTTATTTTCTTATATTAAAAAAGTAATCCATGTGAAATATAAAAATATTTGAGGTTATACACACAAATGGGTGCAATGAATGCTTGGTAGTCACGTGCCTGTATTGTCAGATACAAGAATAATTATTTCATGGAATACACATGGATGATTTATTGCTTCAAGGGACTAAAAGTAGTAAATCTTTCACTTGCCAATTTACACACTTCTCTAACCCTGGCACAGAAGTTACTGCTGTGTATACTATAAGACATGCTTGCCCTCTGTTCAAGTCCCAGTTACAGGACCCATGGAATGAAGTAGAGCCATAGCACCTTACAAAGTCATGGCTGTTCAGCAGCAGTATCAGCTTTCCTCACAGTAAAATCCAAACCTTATTGGATATACAATAAACACAGACTAGACAGCTAGTAAGTTATTGCACACAACTGAAATTGCAACAACACAAACCCCTGTAATTGCCACAGTGAAATAAAACCAAAAGAGAAGATAGCATCAAGTGTTGTTCTTCGGTAGCTCACTCATTCAGAAATGAGTAGACTACCAAACCCACTTAATTCTGAACACAGAGAAGTGACTCAAACCACCCTACTTATCTTTCCTTCTCCACTCAATTCATACTGGCCCTGCCAGTCACCACTATGAAACTTGTTTCCAGTTGTTGGCCTCAGCACGTCTACATGACAAAAATAGGGGTGTCAAAGTGTTAAGAATTTTCTAGAGACAATCTCTTTGTGTAAAAGATGGATACAGAAAGGTCCAGTTTGAACTTTTCCTGAATTACTTAAAAAAAACCCAAAGGGTCCCAATGAGAGGAAGCAAACCAAGACAATACATCAACAAGCACTTATCACTGTAATAACTGATGCCAGCATCATTTCATACAACCATTTACCAGCTGCTCCCAAAAGAAGACCAATTAAAAGGTAACATTATTTTTAAAACCTTGTCTTTTCTCTGAAAATTGCAAGCTTTGAGTGTTTTAACCATAACCTAATGAAAAGGGCATTCAGTGATCAAACTGAGTAAGCACATTTTTCTAGAAAATATTTTTTTCAGGTAATGCCACAACTTAACATAGATCCCATCAGCTGAACTTTTCTCACATCAGCTCTTAGCTACATGGTCTGATGCAACGCAACAGCCGCTCTCCAAACTCCACATATGTAACAAAAAATCACCAACCTCCAGAGCTGTAAAGGTCACAATAGATGAGCCAGCTCATTTGTGTGGGCTCTTAAAAGAGCTGCAAAAATGTTAGCCACTTAATTATTCCCCAAGTATTACTCAAATGGAAGCACAGTAGATATTGCTTGTAAAAGTGCAGTATTGCTAATTGTAATGTGTTTTGACAACTAGATCCTTCTTTGCAACCGGACTCCTACCCAGCTGCCTTTTCTGCAAGAGCAAGAATGTAGACACTAATCACCATCTATGTATGATTACTTCTGCATAAAATGATGCTAGCATCACATTTTTTCTAATGAGAATGGTGTGGATATTGGATTTTGTGCACGCTCTGACACACCTGGGAAAGCTTAACAATATTTTGGGGAGTTTCTTCCTTTAAGTTCTCAGCTGAGTTACATCAATACTTCTGAGTTTAACTCATTTTGTGCACAAGGTACAGTTAGAGATATCTGAAAAATAAGCTAAGAGATTTGTTTCCAGGAATGTTGATGACACTGATCAGATTTATTTTCTAATTTCTGTTTTGTAGGAGATGCTGAAAAGCCCACAGCTAGTGACAACACTTGAAACCATCCAGTGACAGATAAAAAATTTCCCCCACAGGCTCTAAGCCAGCTTCACTGGGTAGAAACTAATCTTGGAGATAAATATCAGAGAATGGTTTGGTTTGGAAAACATAATCTAGTTCCAGTGCTCCTGACAAGGGTGGGGACACCTTTCACTAGACCAGATTGCTCAAAGCCCCATCCAACCTGGCATTGAACACTTCCAGGGATATGGCATCCACAGCTTCTCTGGGCACAATGGGTCATCCACAACTACTTAGTGACAATATTTTAATCTTTATACTGGCAACAACACACCTTGAACTAGCTGCAGCTGCTAGAACAGCTATCATTCACTACATAAAAATCCACTTCTTAAATTAGTAGCAGTAAAGCTGAATAGTATGAAAACCTAGAACAGCAAAATCAGTGAAAAAATCTTCCCAGTTTAAATGTCACTGCAGCACAATTTTACCTATTTCGTACCCCAGGTGCTGGATAAACACATTGGCATGACTGCTGGGATAAAACATGGCTCCAGCTCAGAAACCAGCACACCCATAGCCAGGCCTGCAGCTCCCGAAGATACCACTGTACACAATTCCCAGGTTGCACACACGACTTTTGCCGGAATTAAGGCTGCATAGCACCAGCAAGTGGTTGCACAAAATATAACGAAAAAATCTTCCTACGTTACAAATGTTCCTGTGTTTAAAAATAACAAGTGCTGTTGCACTCTACTTTTTAGCAAGTCATGGCATGTTATCAGTCTTTTTTCCTCAGAGGTGATCCTGCTTGTCCACATTAGCAATCTATTGAGTACTGTTTTAAAAGCATAAAGGGAATGAACCTAAACTAATAAAAGCCTTTTCTCTCCCTGTGTTCTTGTGAACTTCTCCTTATGCTTTTTACAAAAGCCAGGGGAAACACATTGATTTGGGTGTGAGTATTGGCTACCAAATACTACCCTAGGAAATAACCTTTTTTTCCAGCATAATTCATTGAAGATTCTTGTAATTTAAAAAACCCAACACAGTCTGAAGTGCCATTTTCATTTAACAAAAATCTAACTTGAAAAGCTTATATGCAGGAGACATACCCAAACACTAATACACACAAAAAAAAAAAAAAAAAAAAAATAGAACAAGATTATTTTTGAGAACAATCAAACAATAAACTCATCAGAAGACAGTAAATATTTGAGGCAAGGTCTTTCAAAAGGAAACTAAGTGAGGACAAGACATACAAACAGCATAAACACAACCACACTCAATAGATGTGCTAACAGACATAGGGTCATTAAAAATGCTATTCTTACAACTTGAACTGGAAAAAAAGCACAGAATTCTCTGGAAAATTTCTCCCCCCACCATATCAGACTGTAAATTTCACTAACATGAGAGCTTTTCACTTGCAGCACCAGAGTTAAATACTACAAAATATTTTTGTCCCCTGTTAACTCTTTTCCTTCTTTTTCTGAAGCCCCAAAATATTTTGCAGCAGGCTCTGCATTTAAGCTGTTATCCCAGTAACTCACAGGCATTTTCTGCTCAGGAAGGGAAGATGCACTAGATCAGGACTAGTTATTCTTACTGGTAGCAAAACTCTTCAAATATTGTACACAGTTTCTGAGAATGCTACAAAAGTCAAAAGTGACACCGAAGGATAAATGTGGCCTCTCCATGGTGCTTCAGGCACGCAGCACACTCACACCTCATGGTTCCATAAACTCCAATCCCGAGTGGCATTGTCAGGATTTTCTACCAGCCATTACTACTACTAGTAGAAATCCTGCCAAGAAAAAAAAAAAAAAAAAATTGCCCTGTCTGAGGTGAGGGACCAGAAATGATCTCTTACTTGAGAACAGAAACAACTTTTGCTCCTTCTCCTCCTAACTCCTGAAGAAATATTTCAATGCATACATTGATGGATGACTGCAATATTCCTTTCAGAAGTATTCCAGTCAGAGAAAAAAGTGAGTATATTAATGCACTAATATTGTTTTATGCCCAAAAAAGAAATGAAAAATTGTGTCTATTTTATCCAAGCTGCAGATTTCAAGAGTTTCATTAGGTTAATAAAAATTAAAAAAAAGGGATTTCCAGTACAACACAGAACTTGAAGACTACTACAGCATTATGGGACACTGTTACAGCTCAGTTTTATTCTGCTATTGGAGACTGCAATGATGACAGACTCAATAAGATTTCATCTTACATCATGTTAAACCTTCGACCACCACCACTTATGAAATTCAGAGCTACATTTGTGTAACCAGCTAAGAACTATCCTCTTACAATCAATCCTCATTACAGGCTGTAACACAGAATGACACTATGGGATAATAACAGGAAGATAAATAAAAGCACATCTAGAACCAATCTAGAAAATAAGCATACACTGAATTGTTTTGCTGTTTTTAAGGTAAATTTAAAAATGGAAATGAGAAGTTTTGCTACATACAGTAGGAGTTGTGTTTCTAATCGAATTCTAATTCTGCTTAGCCTGTGACTAGAGATGTACAAAATGCATCAATGAGGGGCTTTGAGTCCCCCCTTAGAAAAAGGAAAATAAAATCACAAGAGCATAATTTAGATGTGAAGAATTAATTTTTTTAAATTTCAATGTCATGTTCTTTGATATAAACATATTCTCTGAACATATATAATTTAGTGGGAAAATTACAGAAAAGGAATCACAATAATCAGGATAGTCAAGTCCAGTATTTTAATAAAATCCTCATCTAAAAGCTTCTGTTTTCTTCTACATTGCCTTTCAATCAACATGCAAAAATAGCATAAATGTACAGTAGAAGATGAGGATGCGTATCTCATCTTCACTGTGGTACAGGAAACCTACAGACCTCTAAAAGCAATAGAGGCTGAAAAAAAAACCAAGCCATAGATATGTGTGTAATACATATGACTTAATGATATATATGTTTAATTACCAGAATAATTTTATATACAACTTAAGACCAGAGTAAAAATCTGCTTTCTCAATATACAAGTGAAAAGAAGTGAAATGAGAAGGGATATTGAAACTAAAGCAAAGACCCATATTTGACTATATTCTCTAGGGTTTATTTTGGGGATGCTGGCACACCTTATGACCACTTGCAAACTGGTTATGCATAGAAAAGAATTTCTGACTCATGTACAAGTGTATAAGCTACAGCAATCAATCAAGGGTGCAAGAAGAGGATATTTTAACACTACTGAAATCCTACAGTGTAAAGGCAAACTAAATTCCCCAAATTGTGTATATGACCTGACACAGTCACTGGGACAACACAGAATCTAGCACCTTCCCTTCCATACCAAGGACACTTTAAATACAGTGCTGATTGTAAAGGTATTGTTTTAAAACCACAGTGGAACTTAGAAGGATCTAGCAACAATATTCAGCATTTTAGGAAACATTATGAGTACTTTGCAAGCAAACTGCTACTTACTTCACAACATTTTGTAACCTAGTATTGTGTTTGGTAAAAAGAGTCCCATGCTATTTCTCTTTTATTACTGCGTTAGAGAACAGATGCCCTTGGAGAATATTCTGTAAATGTTTTTAATAATATTAAGCTTCGGACATAATTTATAGCCAAGATCCCAAGCATAGCTAAATCACACTAGCAACAGCTTTCTTTAAAATACTCAGACAAAAGCATTAAAACTCCACAGATGCAAAAGCAAAAGTTAGTCAAAGAACACAACTTCCCCGTATATGCAAGACCTGAAGGAGAAGGTTCAAGCTCAGTGGAGGTGGAGAAGACCACGCACAATTATCCTTCTCTTCCTCAAGCTTAAAACACTTTCACTAGACACCCACAATGACTATAAAATAATTGTGTACCAAACTCTGCTGTGTTTATTTTTGTTTTATCCAAACAGCAGTCTAAGTGATGAAGGCTGAGAGAGTTTGGGCTGTTCAGCCTGGAGAAGAGAAGGCTCTGGGGTGACTTTATAGCACCTTCCAGTACCTAGAGGGGCTACAAGACAGCAGGAGTGGGACTTTCTATAAGGGCATGGAGTGATAAGGACAAAGGCGAATGGCTTTAAACTGAAGGAGGGTAGATTTAGTTTGGATGTTAGGAAGAAATTCTTTACAGTGAGGGTGGTGAGGCACTGGATCAGGCTGCCCAGAGAGGTTATGGGTGCTCCATCCCTGGAAGTCTTCAAGGCCAGGTTGGATGGGTCTTTGAGCCACCTGGTTTAGTGGAAAGTGTCCCTGCCCAGGGCAGGGAGTTGGAACTGGATGACCTTTAAGGTCCCTTCCAAGCCAAATTATTCTATGATTCTATGAAGAAGATATATGTTACTTCAAAAGAGCACAGGTTGGCAATATACTTCTCTAAAATAAGGAATATAATTCATGTTTCAGAATGGAGAAAGGAATGTGGGAAAGCAAATGAAAACCAGGATTGCTACTACAGGGTAACAAGAGTGCATGGACAAAGCTGTTTATTATTATGTAGTTTTTCATGCTTGTATAATATGCAAATAGAACATAGAGATTCCACTTAAACATAGGGCAAAGTAATGTCATAATTTAAAATCCATCCAAAAGACCAGTAATTACATAATGAAGTATATTTAATCAGAAACCAAGTTATTCACATTTTAGTCTAATGCTTTTTCTTCTTTTAACTATACAATTCCCCCATCCAAAGCACAAAATTAAGATTAATACTAAAACCCATTAATTTATACAATTTATTGTAAAGTTACCTTGGTTCTCAAAAACGATTTATTCATTTCAGCCCACTCCAAATATCATATTAGCTAAATCTAATGGATGCAGCTAGTGCTTAAATAAAATTAACCTCAGTCAACATCAGCCTTAAAGGCAATCAAGAAGTTTCCACAATCAAGGAATAATTTTACATAAAAACTAGACAGACTAAGACACTGGAACAATATGAGATTAATAGGCTGCAGTATTTTAAAATTAAGTAACAGCACAGTAGCTCTCACAAAGCTGTAAAGAAGAAGCTGTAAACAACAGAAACTTCTGAATTTATCCAACAGTATATTCTCTTGACAAACACCTTCAAATTTTGATGCTATGGGACATCACACAATGTTATCACTAATAAATATAGTACCATTTCATGATCACTTTTACTGAGACAAAGACATTTTCTTCCTTTTTACACTTCTGAAGATTCCTCATAGTATTTTTAATAAAAATTTAATACCTCCAAATGCAATTTAATTCAGTGGAGGCATATGAATGAAAAGGGATTTTTCATCTTTTCCTTAGGAAGTAACAACTTCTTCAGGTATCAAAAAATACAATAGTTGTCCCACAATATACACCAAATGTATGTAGATGGTTAAAAGATTCACTTTGAAACACAGAATGAACGTGTAAAAAAATGGTGAGTAACATAATGAAAATTTAGACAGGAAAGATGAAATTGTTAAGCAAATGAAGGTTAAAATCAGTAGCATTTCACATTCCAGCTGGTATTTTATGATTGAAAGCAACAGGACAACAGGCATCCCTGCAGGTTTTAGTGGAAAGTTAGAGGGATCATTTGCCTCAGAGGATCTTAAAAACATGGTTTTCCTATTTCCCCTCTTCCAGCCACTCTTTCCCACTACTTCCTTTGTACCAGCACACTAGTGATCACAAAGTCAAGGACTTAGATCAGACTGAAGTTGCCTTTTTTTGGTGGGTTATGGCCATTGCAAAGGAGGATGCACAACTGCACACATGGTGGCTTTAACCCCTTCAATGGATACACAAACTTGCACACACAGATCAGTGTGTTCTTGCAGCCAAGAAGGCCAAAGGTATCCCGAGGTGCATCGGGGGAGCCTTGCCAGCAGGATGAGGGAGGTCATCCTGCCCCTCTGCTCAGCCCTGGTGAGGCCTCACCTGGAGTGCTGTGTCCAGTTCTGGTCTCGTCAGGAAAAGGAAGATGTGGAGCTCCTGAAGTGCGTCCAGTGGAGGAAAACAAAGATAATTAAGGGATGGGAGCATCTCTCTTATGAGGAAAGGCTGAGGGAGCTGGGCCTGTTCAGCCTCGAAAAGAGGCGACAGAGAGGAGACATCATCAATGTCTACCAGCATCTGTAGGGAGGTGTCAGAGATGGCCCAGGCTCTGCTCAGTGGTGCCCAGCAAAAGGACAAGAGGCAATGGGCAGAAACTGATGCAAAGGAAGTTCCACCTGAAAATAAGGAAGAACTTCTTTACTGTGTGGGTGACTGAGCACTGGAACAGATTGTCCAGAGAGGGTGTGGAGTCTCCCTCACTGGATCTATTCAAGAAACTTCTGGACACGGCCCTATGCCATGTGCTCTGGAATGCCCCTGCTTGAGCAGGGACATTGGACCAGATGACCCACTGTGGTCCCTTCCAACCTTACCCATTTTGGGACTCCATGAAAATTGCCGTGTGACCTGAGAAGACAGATTATATTTCATATTTCAACCACATAAAGACCTCTTCCATCTGAGCTGCATCCCTTGCAATCCACGTACTTTTGATCTGTGAAGATACACTATGAGACTGTAAAACTAGAATGCTTAGAAAACAACTCTGCCAGAAGGCAGCATGAGAGCCATGCACACAGAGGCTAAATTCCAGCTTCTCCTTCGCCAAGCAGGGGTGATTCCATCTGCAGACTTCCTGTTTAAATTTCATACTGTTTCTCTTGATTTTAAAATGGTTCTACCCTTCAGAAACTTAGTCAACTATTTAAACTACAGTAACTCACTGCTGTTCCTTATGCCATTTCTCATGATCTTCACAAGTTCATAAACCATGGCTGAAGGATGGTCTGAAGTTTTACGTTTGCAGCTACAGAGTTACTGCACTTGACAATATCAATGGAGCAAAATCTGAAAAGCACTTTATGTAACTTCCAGTGTTCTGTATTATTAACTGTCTAGTAACCTGGTTTAAATACCTCCTGCTGCTTTTATAAGACCATTTATCCACTACACCAGACATCACTCGAAGCAGACAGCACTTCCTCTCAGCACACTTCTTGCTCAGAGAAAGGTGGTATTTAATAAGGGGGAGTTTAGTTCTGGAGGCCAGATGCTGGCCTTAATAGAGCACCAAACAGACAGAAAACACTAAGGGGTGCAACAGAAGTTGTGGGAAATTGACAGTAGCTTTTCTAGAAATACTTCACCTTGAATTTCCTTTCACAGAGCAGCTCCTTCAAAAGTCTCACCTATTCCTCCTTCTTACCCAAGACAGTAAGTACAACCCTTCAGATCTCTGCAGAGCAGCCACAGCAGGCACAAGCTCCATCTCTGGAGAGGAGCACATGGCAAGACAGAGGCCAAGCACCCTGCCTGGCCTCAGAGGCCTATAAAAATCCCAAATGGCAAAGTGGGGTGGATATCCAATGGCTGAACACAGTCTGTTCTAACATAAAGGGCAGAGGACTTTAAACAAACCAGGAGGCAGCAAATTAAAAAAAAAAATAGGAAAAGTATATTGCTTTGTATCACATAGGGTGAGCTGTGGAACTCCTTGTGAATTCAAAAATTATACATACTTTGAAAAATAGAGGACAAAATGGGTAAAGTCATGGAAGAAAAATTCAGTATGGCCTTTAAATATAAATGTAATACCTTCATTCTGACATACCCTGAGCTGCATGTTACTAGAGGTCATATTGGAGAAGGTATCTCTACAGCTCTGCACTTCTCCTACTCTTCTCTTTTCCTCTACTGCTGGCAATGTCAGAAAAGCTCCTGGGCTTTTATCAACTTCTGGATTACCCCATCACAGCTGTTCTTCCCCTCACTAATGGCATTTCTGTTATGTAAGCTGTAACAAGAAGGAATTCACCAGCAGATAACCATATATGCACAATACCAGGCAAACCTCAGTAAAAAGATGGAAATAAAAAGCCCACAAAAACCCTGTGGAAAATTAGGACTTTTTTTGCTCTTCAGATCTGAGAAACAGAAATCATTGCAAATGCCCCAAAAGTTATTTACATATAGAAGGGGGAAGATTTTCTGAAAGGTTTAACAGTAACTAAGTAGCAAGGAATTAACTGAACAATTACATTCACCACAGCAATGAAGCATGTCATATATTTTGGTTTTAAAATGTACATACCCCTTAGACATTACTCCACTTCTACAAATTATATTGGTGAGCTCCATCAAAATCAAATGATTAAACTCAAAGCAAAATATGCAATTTGTTCAAATTTCTGTTGCATATTTTACAGTATATTTTAAACTAAAAAAGAGAATAGAACCTGATTGTTTCATGTATATATTGGAGAATGTTTTATAGTCAGAGAAAAAGAAAAGCTGTGATTTATTGCCAGTCTTTACAAGGACAGCTGTCTGATATTGTAACTTTTGCCCTATACCCACCAAAAGTGAAAGTTAATTAACTTCTTTATATGAATCAAGGACATCCAGTCTTTATGAAGTGAATGGAAAGTTACTGAACTAATGCCGTAAATTGAATCACTAAGAGTAGAAATTTTTCCCAGAAAGCCATTTTGTTTTAATAAAATCCATAATCCTTTAGAGAAAAATGAACTGACTGTTATTAAGTTAGCTCTTAGCCTTTTACGATTAACATTTTTAATATAGATTTTTTTAATATATATAATTTTTTGGAAAGGATCTTGGTGCATCAGACACTGGAGACAACTACCATGGTAAGTTCAGCCCTTTACTGATCTCCTTACCAATTAGAACAAGTAATGCTGCATTTGAGAAGTATCTACGCTGACCCAGAATGTTTTGACAAACAAATAAACAAAAATATTTTTGGTGAATATCTACCAGGAAAACACAATAAAATTCCAGTTTGTATCATCACAGGTTTGGATTAAATTGAGGGTAGGGAAAAGACATGGTAGTGATGCTACCTTTAAACCAGATGGTCTTAGTTTAAACACAACAGCATTTATGCAATTCCAGCTGAAAATATCCATGTTCAAAAACTGGTGGAACTGCATACCAAGAGAAATATCACTGCAAACTGCTTCTACACTCTTTCCATAAGCATCCATTTCTCACCTTGGTTAGAGACAGCTATGGGATGAGCAAGCAAAGGTACTTATATTCCCATGACCATAAATCTTTCCTTGTGAATTCACAAGAGAATATTGTAGGATTCTATTTTGGCTTGGCTTATTACAAGTTACCAGCACACAGCTAGAACAGAGTAAATCCTACACCTGGCAACAGCAGTCTTTCAAAGCTTTCATGAACGTCGCATTGCTTGCCTGCCTGCAGGCCAGTAGTGCACAGAATGCTAAGGGCTGTATCCGAGCAGGGCTGAAGGCAGGACACAAATAGAACGGAGCAGTAGAAAAGGAAGCTGTGTGCAATCATGCAAAAAAATCCTATTGCTGATTTGTATTCTGCCTGAATACGAGGAAGAAAGTAAGAAAACCTCCAGCTCATTCACATGAGGAATATAAATAGAAGATTCAGTAAAGAACTACTTTTCTTAGCATTCGCATTTGGAACTTGTTCAAATTCTAGTTATATACCAAATAATCATAAAAGGCAACACTTGTTAATGTCAAAATTGGAGAGTTAAAGAATTTGGAAATAGACTGATTTAATGCCAATGTTACATACAGTTTGTATAACACACAAAATAGAAACCATAGTTAAAGTCACAAAATGCAGTAGGGGATGGCAACTGCGGATAACCAGCTCCCATGGTGGATGTGATTGTATGGTACATTTCACAATAGTTATAAAAAGATGAAAGGCAGAGCTTGAGGACCATAAACAGAGGATTATTTTACAGACAATCAACTGACAAAGTCATAGGCACTGAGGAAATAATACAAACAGAAGAAAAAGAAGCAGCACAGTGGAAAAGTATTTAAATACACACCATAATAAGGAAAGATGAACTGATTTGCAATCCCGAATCTTTTCAAGGAGCATATATGACTTGCAGCTGCCTCATCAGGATGGTGCACAAAAACAAAGCCCTTTAGAGAACATCAGCAGGGAACTCCTCTTAGGTGAAGCTTTGCTGTTGTTTAATGGAGGAAAAGCAAACAACCAACCATCCCACGCACCTGTGCTGCTCCATGAAATAGAAAACATATCTGTAGCCACAAGTAGAGCCCAGTATTAGGATAGGGACTGTGAAACAAAATAACTTATCCACACAAGATACATTTCAAAAGCAGGTTTACTCCAGACCAGATCTAAACTGCTCTGTGCACTGAATGCTCAGTAACACCTGAGAGTGCATCCTCCATCCTCCTCCATCCTATTTTCATACAAAATTAAGCTGGTTTTGTCTACTATAAAGCTGCTCCATGATATAAAACACAGAACGGTAAGATGGATATTAAGGAAATTTAATTCAAAACAACATTCATGCTCCAAACTAGAACACAGAAGTGTTGAAAATCAAGACCCTTATCAAAGACTTCTTACTATCAGATGAGTCTGATTTTCAGAAGGCAATAGTTGGATGACCATACTTGCTCATCTTCCACTTCTATAAATTTTATGTTCATTTCAATACATTCTATTCATTCATTGTTCATTGGAAGTGGGAACTGTGGGTTACAGGTTGTGCAGAAAAGGGCAGATATGACTGAGTTACTACAGAAAGGGGCAACAGACTCTCTTGATAACAGGATTCAGAGGGCTCCACAAAAAAAAAAAACAAACAAAAAACAAAAAACAACAAACAACAAACAAAACAAAACAAAACAAAAAAAAAAAAATCAAAACCTGAAGTAAGTATACTTGTTATATCTCAATGAAGACTTACTATCTTTAGACATATAATTTAGCAAATAAACTTCTTTTGAACTGAAATCTGTAAAGATCCTAATGGGCATGTTAGATATATCCAGAGCCTACCTTGTACTATTCTTAGCCACACCCAAAAGACAGCAGAGGAAAAAGACAACCATGCACACAAACTCCATCCAAATGGCTCATGTGTCACTGATTCCAGTAGCTCACTAAAGGTGAGGTTCCACATTCCTAGTTCTGGCCAGGACAAAGGTTGAGTGTGTACTTCCAGAAGACAAAGAGAGCACAAAGGGCTCCTCGTGCTAGGCTCCACTACAGCTGACATGGACAAAAGTCCATCATTGCAGTGTGGCATGCCTCGTGCACAGACGCCACACACAAACGTGGCCCTCAACTAGGCCTGAGACCTTATCGTGTCTGCAGAAGTTGCCCTGGACCTGTGAGTAACATTCTCAGCCAACCGGCAGACCTTCTGTTCTCTGTCTCTCCCGGATTTATGGCTGCCTCAATACCTGGCTCCAAGGCGCTGAGCTGCTCTGCAGGCTAATACCAGCCCCGCTGGTGGTGCACACGGACACCACCACACGGGGCACATGCTCCAGCTGATTGCACCCCAAGGTGCAGGGGCCCCTAGGACCCAATGGTCCCACTCCAGTTGGAACTATGGGCTCACACTGGCACTTAATACTCCACGTATACAAATGTATTTAGAAGAGAGCCCCCTCACCCAGCAATATATGACTAGCCTCTTTATTCACCCATTCTGCTCTCCTATGCTTCTTCTGCTCCAAATCACCTTGAATCCTCCTTTAGAGAATCACAAACCCTGCCTTTTGCCCTTCCCCTAAACATTCCGTAATAGATCCTGAAGAATTTATGGATGCTCTTCCCCTCCACCCCATAATAAATCTCGTGGAACTGATCACCTTCCTGTGGAAGACTTGGGGAGAACCAGGTCAGGATGCTCCATTTCTCAGACTATTTCCCCATCTGTCACCACTCCACTGGGTCCCTTTGTGGTTTTGGAGATGAGCCTTTTACCACACAGCCTAATTTATCCTCTGGCTTTCATAGTAAAGCTAGAGAGGCCTGCATCATTGTACCCCTTGTAGCTCAGATACTCAGGAGTTAAGGTGACATCATTTGGAACAGGCTATCCAGGGAACTGGTGGGGTCGCCACCCCTGAAAGTGTTCAAAAAGCATGTGGATGTGAACGCTTGAGGACACAGTTTAGTGGTGAACATGGTGGTGATGCTGGGTTGACAGTTGGACTTGATGATCTTAGTGGTCTTTTCCAATATTAACAATTTCATTCCATATTAAAAAAAAGTTATTTTTTTATAAAGGTCTATTTTAAAGCTGGTAAATCATCAGAAACTTACTAGGATGCATATGCCATTCCCTACCTCCTTAAAAAATGGAGAAAAGGAATTAATTTCTACAGCAATAAGGACTTGACCAATTAATGACGACTTCTCCATAGATTATATAGTCTAAAAATGGAAAAAAAAAAACGAAAAAACCCTAAAAAAGAAAACCAAAAAATCGCAAAAAACCAAAACCACACACAAAAAAAAGAAGTCAAATCATAGCAAAGGCAGGAATATTCTTACTTATATTGCCAAAGTGCCCAAGCAGAAGCCAAACTCCTGTAGGGCAAGAACTCTGCAAGTGTCAAATAAAGTCTATGATCTGACAGAGGCAACACATGAAAGAAAATGAAAGTGCTTTCCTACACAGAGGAGGAGTACAACAAGACAGCACTTGATAGCATGACAGACAGCACTCTTTTCAAGTTTCTACAGACAACATGAAAGAGATATATGTAAGATTTGAGCCCACTCATAGGGAGTCCCTAGAATGGATCAGAGGCAACATAAAGTCAAAGAAGATCCCTTTAAGTCTACAAGCAAAAGAACACAGAAGGCCAGAGCCTAGTACAGACACATGTGGAAGACAGCAAGAGACAACCGGTTAAAAGTGGAAAGCTGTAAGGTTACTCCTCCCCCCAAGGTAAAAACAAAGCTGAGGGTGTATATACAAGCCAGCACAGCTATTTTAGAGGAAATCAAGGAAATCAACCCATTTCTCACAAGAACTGTTCAAGATAACACACGTTCTTTATCTGTATCCCAGAGACCAGTGAATTTGTCAAGGACTGGATTAAATAAGTGAACTTAAAAAAAAAAAACAAAATGACATAAAACCCACTGCAAAAGCAGAAAATCTCACCCTCACCAAGTTCCCTTGGCAGGATCAACAATCTCCTAGAAGCTGTGTTACATGCACCTCTGAAAGTGCCCTGGTTTCCCAAAGGCTGCCTTGCTGTGTGCTGTTAAAAATAAAACCCCTTTTGGTCATATTTGTTTTAATTTACTGACTTGAAAAATCTACAGCCAACTCACGTAACACTGTGTCCTTTGCCTGCTGTTAAAGTTCTCTGGGCTCCTCTTTTTTTCTGAATCATTACTGCGTTTGTCTAAGCTCACCCACCCCATGTCCAGTCTTTCTTTCACCTAGTCTCTTCTTCCTCCCACTTTCACTTGGAGAATTTAATGTTTTTTCCTCGAGTCTCCATTATTCCCATTGTCTCTTTCTGTCTGTCAGTTGATCAGTGCCTTGCAAACAGCTTACAAAACACATTTATCTGCAGCCATTCTGGCTGAGAGCTCAAGAAAAGTTCACATCCTTGCAAAAAACCCCATGAATTCCACTATCTACCCCAAAAAACTAACAGACAAGTAACACATTTTAACATGCTTTTTTTTAGCAGATAACTGCAAAACAGCCAAAGAACACACCACGTACTCACAGACTAACAAAACAGTTGAGTGAATTCGTAGATGAACTGACCACTAATTAATATGATAAAATACAAATCTAAAAACCATACAGTTAAAAAAAAATAAAAAGGAATATTTCCCAAAATCCTATTATAGGCACTACTATTTAAATTAAAGTAAAATTGCACAACTTCCTTGATTTTTCAAATTTTATTCCAGAAATGGTTTCCCAGTAGACAACCCAAACCCACTCTGCTGCTGTGCCTTCCACGTGCGGAATGTGCAGCCCAGGGCTGGAAGAGAGGCAGGACTGCCCTGCTCAGGCTCATGCAGAGACAGCACCTTCAGCTGCTCGCCAGGCCTGGCCTGCAGGAACAGATGCTACAGAAACTTTGTCTGTGAAACTCTGAAAAAATGATGACTTAGGTTTTGGCCTGTAATTATGAGTTCCACAAAGAAATAGTTGACACTTACATGTTTCGTGTTGCTAACAGTTAAGTAAGTCTTATTTTAATAAGTAAGGAATTTAAATTCCAAAGATTTTTTCAGATTGTTTGTTACATTACCTTGAGTAATGTTTGCTACTACCTTGAGGTGCCTTCACTTAACAACAAGGTAAAACTGCATGGTCACTTGGGTAATAACATGTTTACCTGATGCAACTAATGTATGCATGCTCTTACATATGGGAACTTTAAAATTAAAAAAAAAAAACAAAAACAAAACAAAAGCAAAACCAAAAACTTCACTGCAACATCACTATTCCACAGCAATTAGTAGCATCTTAGCTCTTCTTCTCAACTGTTCTCTGAGTTTAAGAACTAAAACTTCCTGGACCACTTGTAGCAGCATGTAACTTTACAAATTAAGTATCGTAGTCAAAATAAAGTATTATTCCTATAACAAAGGGTCAACGACTTCAACTGAGCTCATGTAATTCAAAGAATCCTCAGTCCTACAAGAAAGCAAGCACTTTCCATGATACAGCAGTATCTTCTGATCCCTACAAGTGTAATTTAAAATGAAGTATGGTATCACAGACTCCCGGAGTTAAGTTGAATGAGGGATTATAATGTGTGTATTGGATATCTTGGGAATCTTGGGGAAAACATGAAATCTCAGTTATATTCTAATCTTTGTGAAACTGAAAGAAAAAGCATTCT
Organism: Struthidea cinerea; assembly: GCA_013397865.1. Classification (NCBI taxonomy): domain Eukaryota; kingdom Metazoa; phylum Chordata; class Aves; order Passeriformes; family Corcoracidae; genus Struthidea; species Struthidea cinerea. Next base: position 989,130 of record VZTI01001451.1, read on the forward strand.
AAACCAATTAGCTGGAAGCAATTTTCTACTATAAAAAGGATATTCCAAAGATGCACTCATAGCTACCATATGATACTCTTCTGGCATTCATTTCTGAAATTCATATCTAAAAGCCAAATACCTTGTGCAGCTCATAGTTTCACAGCTGAATAGTACAGCAGCTAATCTAAAACCCCAAAAGCAAAGATTCTCCCCCAGTTTTCACAAGGCAAATCTCAGTGCTCATTTGACTGTTGCAATGAATCCAAATACCCCTCTGCTTGGTAAGAGAACAGCTGATATAAAATTGACACTCCAAATTAAAACAGACTCTTATTAAAACACTTTAAATTTCTGAAAGATTGTAGTGGAAGGCACAGTACATGGCATGCTACATTTTTTGACCAAGGAAACTTACGCAAACCCTTTATTCAAAAGCTAGGCTGTCAAAAACATACAACTATTTGAAATCAGCTTCTCCCCTTAATGTCTTATAGAACACAGATGTCTTGGCAAGGTTGGCACAAACAAAAACCTCTAAGCTATTCAACCAGCTGCTTTGATTTTGTTATGCCTGAACAGTCGCATGCTCAGTTGAGACCTCTATTCTGTTTATGCCTTGAGTCAGTATAAAGCTTTTTGCTCTTTATTAGCACAAGCAGCAGTTTTAAAATGATTTCTTGTGACACAAGGAAAGAAAATAACCTCTGCAGAAATGACTCACTGATATTAATAAAAATAAAACCAAGCCCTGAAAAATCAGTAAGTTATTACCAATGTATGAATGTCCATAGAGCATACAATATCAGTTGGGTTGTTTTGTTTTCCAGATCTTAAGATATATAAGCAATATACAGCATCTTAACAAATAAAATGAAATTGAACCATTAATAGATACCCCTGTGCATGCACCTAGCCTGGAACAAACACAGAGTAGCTCAGAACATGTTTTCACAAGTTTCCATTAAGAGCACTGTGCAATCATTGCAGTTACCTAATTTACAGGCCTTCACTGCATCTGCACCAGAGATTACCAAGGAGAATTATGACCAGAAAATACACTTTACAAATCATCCAGCAGTTTCCAAGCAGCTCACTTGTCAGGAGAAGCATTATTTTCAAAAAGCACCAGGAGAGACACTAAAACATATATGTACCTTAAAGGCATCTTTTAGGGCCTCCAAAGATGAAACATAATTGTCAGCTTGCAGCCCAATCGATCTAAACTGATGATAGAAGAGAAAGAAAAACAAGCTGCCCACGATTTTGCTTTGCCTGTAAATACTATCCTCTGAGCCATCTCAAGCATTCTCAAGAAGAATAACACATCTGTGTAGTCTTAACATCAGCTATGTCATCAATGGTGCAGTCACTGTACTACTGAACTAAAACCAGAAATTTTTCATTTAACACTGGCATCCGTAAACATAAGGGAGTAAATTTTAACAGGTCTTGCTACACCTCATTCATCATAAATCACAGCAAATAGGGAATATTTGCAATAAAATGTTTATTAATGTACAATTTAACTATTTCTTCTGAATTGTGTATCATATTATACCTTAACAATTCCTTTAGAGTATGAGTACTCTCAAATGAGCTATTCTTTTCCAAGATGATGGTTTCATTACAGTTCTGTTAAGAACAATTGAATGCACCTCATTCTGACAGAAGAAAAACAATTACGCATGAAAGTAATGGGGTTTCTGGTTTGTTTTTCTTAAATATTCATACCATGCCCTGTTTACACTTGATAAGCAGGTATGGGTTACTCTCTACTGTTATCATAAGTTTAGGAAAAAAGCTGGAGGTCAGTTACCACAAAAACTGTAGACCTCCTTGTGGCTACACATAATTCAACACCTGTAGTGATACATACTTATCCCATTCAGTACACTGCATAAAATATGATTGCTGGTGTATGAAGTGATAGTCTGTACCATCCAAATAAAAAGCAAAAACAAGGTAACTCAGATAGACTCTGCAGCAAAACATACTTAGCAAGTCACAAAAAGGGACAGAAAATTTTACCCCACTCTCAGGCAAACACATTTGTTAATCAGCCTGTCGAATACAACATTGGCTTGCAAGACACCTTGACCCATATTTGCAGCTGCAAGAAAGAAAGAAAAAACTGGAGAAGGATTTTAAGTCTAGACCTCTCCCTCTTTTCCACCCATGGCTTGAAGGATAAGATTAGTCATACACACAAACACTGCATCAAGGCTGGTTGTGCTTTCTACCAGGGGCAGCAGGAGGTACGATGAAAGAAAGAATCCAGGACAGGCAGTTCTCCAGCTGACTCAGTGAGAGAGAGAGAGAGAGAGAGAGAGGGAGAAAAGTTCTAAGTAAAGTCAGTTGCAACTTGATTAAATATCATCCTCCCATTTTTTTCCTACATCATTTAGAAACATTTGCACTGTGTGTTGCCATTCAGAGTCATGATGAATGTTTTAAATTGGCAGTCTATTTTACCTTGGTTGGAGTTGATCGTGATTTTAAGGTAAAGAAATAGTAATGAATTTTTAATTCTACCATGTAGCAAGTTACCAAAGACAGGTGTGCTACCAAACACCCCAGCTGCCTATTACATCCTTTTGATTATTCAAGGGGTTATCAGAAGCACAAGTTCTCACTTCAGCTGGATGATCCAAGCAGTAAAGTGGTATAACAGGTTGAGAAACTCAGAAACTGTGCCTACAAAAACTGAGGATTTTCTGCAGCTGTCTGAATTCCCACAGGGTTTTTGACTCAACATAAGCACCCATTCACATCGCGTGCATCAGAAACTCCTGTAAATACTCAGCAATCTGGACATCAGCACCCGCTCACTATATCCATTCTGCAAAATCTACAAGGGATGCAGAGTAACTCCTAAAAGCACTGCATACACTTCCAGACCAACTCTACTGAAGCCTGGTTCTCCCAAAATTGTCAAACTTGCTACACATGCAATAACTCTGAAAAACTGATTTAAATGTCCTTTAAGTACACTTAACAGTCAAATTAGTTCTTGGCAAATACTTTCAGGCAATTTCACATTAGAGAGTCTTATGCAAAGCATTGCACTATCAGCATGGTGTGCTGATGTCAGGCATATTTTGATCAATCTTTCACCACTCTACTCTCTAATCCACAGTCACAGTTGATAGTTTTTTCTACTACAACTTGGATAAGGACATTCTCAAATTCAACATTAAAATAACTTCTCTGCTAGGTGGATGTGCTACTTAGTGCATTTGGTTTATGTGGCAAGGTTTTGGTAGCTGGGGGCAGGGCAATAAAGAGGGCCTGCAGGGTAGCTCCTGTGAGAAGACACCAGAAGCTGCCTCCATGTTGGACAAAGCCAACTCTGATACCACAAAGGACCCAATACATTTGGCAACATTTTCTTTCGTTTCAGTGGCTGGAATTTGGTTTTGATCTTGGGAGTAATTTTTTAAAATTAATTTACAATTCCATTTATCATTTAATTCACCATTCATTCAACTTTATCATGAAAGTTGTAACTTTCATGAATTAAATAAAGCTTTTCAGGTATGTTTCTCACAATCCCTTTTTACTGTAACAATCAGTAAATGCTATTCACTAAGAAACAGAAGAAAATGCACATCTGAAAGGCTGGTGAGAATACCCAGAAGGTAGCAGGTAGTCCCCTCAGACTTCTCTTAGGCAACCTGCAACATCTCAGTGGTATCACGAGCTGAAAGCAACAATAGAGCTCAGTTGCCACAGTGGTGCCCTGTGACCTGTTCAGGCCAGTCCGGGTCATAACATGATTACAGGGATAGGAATCCAGCTTATTCATCAGCCCTCAAAGAACAATCCTCCTATCAATCACGCAGAGTAACCTTGGTACGGGCTCCTGGACTTAAGCTGAAACCTGGTAGCTTCCTACACAAGCCACGTAGATGTTTCATTACTGTTGTCACAATACTCTGACCTTCCGTGCAAGTTCCTTTCTCTATTTCAGTTTCTCCTAATCTGATTAGTAAACATCCGTGACACCTGGCTGTAGTACCAGCTCACCCGCAGGATTTCAGACAGAAGTTTACAATGTCAGGAGTGGAGAGATCTAAATGTATTGAGACTGGGGGAGAAAAGCAAAAAGCAAGAACCAGACAAATCTGTGCAAGCTAAAAGTAAAGGAACAGTTTCCATTTGCTGTAAGTAATGACTCACAGTGAATAACTACTCTTTTTCCTTCTAAACAGTATTTTAATTTAAATGTGACACCAAATGTAAAGTTCCACTAATTTTATGAAGTCATCTCTTAAAACTGTGAAGTGTTTCCATTAGACTTAAAAAACAAACACTTATTTAAAATTATCTGAAAAACAAACGCTGAAATACTCAGAACATAAACAGGAAATAAAATTAACATATAATTTACTGTCTATCATAAGAAAAATATAAAAAGCAAGAACAGAGCATGACACCAAGACTGTAATATTTTAAATACTGACTTTAATGACCACATGAGGATAACCTATCCGTTCATATGCAACTTTAATATTAACATGCTGTGAAAAAAAATACAGTCCTTTGAAAAAAAAACCAACAAAATAAAACAAAAACCACTAATACGAAGAAAAAAACCCAAAACTACATCATTTCCATTTTCTCTTGTGTTAAATTTAATTCCACAGAAGTCAGATAACCAAATTTTCTAAAGCCTTGGAGGTTGTCTGGGAAAGAAAAGCTAAATAAGAAACATTAACAGTTACAGGAGGAAGTATGAAACAGTAGGACTGCAGTTTGCAAAGGAAACTAAAAAAAGCAAAGTAAACATGACCTGGCACAGACCTACTCCCTAATGAACATCAAAGATCTCAAAAAACCCCACACTCTGCATACCTTCAGGCCTCAAACAAATTCCCAGTTAAATCTAATGATACATTTTGCTATCTTGTAAAGAAAAAAAGAAACTAGATGAGGAGACCCACATGCTGAAGATAACATGAAAGACCATTCCTCCACCCTGACTGAAGAACTTCATCTCCCTTTTCATCCCTTTTTCTTTTCACAGAACTTTATCATTTTGCCTTCCCAGTGCAATCCCAGTTGTGAGGAAGATGCCTTTTTGGTATTTTTTTCACACTTAAAAACTGGCAGCCAAAACATCTAGCTCAGTAAACAAATAGTCTCCTAAAAAGGAACCACAAATGGCCAATCAACAGCAATAAAAGCAAGGAGAGTCAGGCAATTCATTCTTCAGCAGCAAGAGCCAAGAAGTAGCCATTGCTATGGCGCAGTCCAGTGCTGCTCACTCCCTGCTCCAGGCACACAAGCCTGTCGAGAAAAGCAGGCTGGGGAGGAAGGGTGGTAGGAGACACCACTCCTGCTGCACATGCAACTACCCCCAGTAAAAGGGGAGTTGTGTAACCCCAGTGGCTCACCCGCCCTTTGATATAAGGACATGCACTGAAACAAAGAACTAAGAAACTTCTTGGTTAACAAGTTAAGCTTGGAGGACTTACACCCTTTACTGCTCCCACGCTACACAGGTGATCAAAAGAAAGCCATGAGAGAACCAAGCTGAAAGGCAACATGAAAAAAAACAAAGTTATTCTTTGCTTTGGCCAACAGTGTAACTAAAAGCAACTACCTACACATTTTTAAATCCTGGACTGATCATACCCACTTGAAGACTGGTAATCCTACCTTTCTGCCTGACCAGCCCCATTCAGGAGCAGGGCAGAGAAGGGACACTGTTCCTGTGGAGAGGCAGAACTTCCTGTCAGCAGTGCCACCTGCACAACCAGGTCACAACTTCTCTTGCAGCACATGCAAGAAAGTTTCCATTTCCTGTGCAGGCACTTGTGTGGTTAATACAGCTCCAGCAGCGCCAAGCACAGGCTCTGTCCCACAGCAATTCACTGACACAGCAATGCACTGACATAAGGGCAGGAGAAAAAGGGGCCAAAATCTTCTCTGTAAAAACACATGGATAACATTGCAAAGAATAAATATTTTTAATTTAACTCATTTAACTAATTAAGAGAAAAAATTGTAACACTGTGAACCTTACCCCCAATTCTACTAAATTAATTAGCCCAGTTTTGAGTACTCATTCATGTTTTTGTAGTAAGCATCTGCCCAATTCTCAGATGACAATTTCAGACCAGAATATTCTAATGTTTGTTGACTCACAGAAGCTCTGTCTAATTTTCCACACAGAAAGAAGGAAGTCTCCTGACGTTTTGAACATCACCTCAAAGGGCAGGGACAATGCATGGAAAATATGTTCACCAATCCCACTTGCTGATGGGTGTCAGTACCTCTTCCAATAAACAAAAAAAACCAAAACCAAAAAAAATTAGATGCTGGTGTCTTCAGTATACTTCTAAGTTAAGGTTCTTCCATAAGCATTACAGTCTTGCACGTGTTTTTAGCAAAGATCACCTGGCTAAAAGGTTTTTTCCTGAAAATGTACAAACATTTGCATTATTAACCTAAGCTTATTTGAAAACACAAACTTCTTGAAAGTACACTAAAATTATGTTTAACGTGAGATGGTCTCCTGGTGAAACACTGTTAATACTTACTTGCACTAAATTAGCACTCACATATAATTCTCAATATTACAGTTTTTCAACAAGGTATGTTGGAGATCTTCTCCCATTCTCCCTGATACACAACTTCAGATCTTTGATTACAATGTTTTAAGTAATTGAACCTAAGAAAATGAATGGCTTTCATTTAAAAACCACATCTTTTCAAGAAGACCACAATGAAAAAAGAGCCTGTAAAAGAGATACTAAAAGAAGACATCCTCCAAAAAGATGAAGTCATGCGCAAATCAGGAAATCATAGAAGCACTCTGCAAATTAAATGTAAAAATCACAAATCAGGATATTTGCAGTAACAATTTTTCTAAATGCCTACAAACCAGTGTATTTTTAAAACACATCAAAAGCAAAAAACTTGTCTTAATTCTCCTGTGAAACTCCTCTCTCATTCCCATACTTCAAAAAAACTGACAAACTATGGGGAGAGGGAGAACAAAAATAACCCAAACCATGAGTTTTGTAAAGAGATACCCCAGGATCCAAGTCATTTAATATACTACACCCACTTTTTGGTGGACAAACAGGCTTGTTAGCAACCTATTTGACACAGTCTACCTGAATTTCCAAAAAGATGTACCAATGTTCAAACACCAAGGGTGTTTGATTAAAAAAAACAACTGACGTGAGATGAGGAGAAGCCACTCTTCCAGAGCAGCAACTGTTTAGAATGAAAGGAAATAGGAATAAACTATCCATTTTGCCATTCAAGAGATGGTATCAGGAATCAGTTCTGCCATCTGTGCAGCTCAATGCATCCTACACTGTCTAGAAGGGATGTCGTTGGCAAAGTGACAAAGGTCACTGATGATACAAGATGCTCAAGTAAGAATAATGAAAACTAGATGTGGAGGGGTCACATAACTTCACAAATTCTAACTGCCCATTAAGAGAGCAGATGAAAAATATATATAAAGGCATAAAGCAATGCACATAAAAAAAGACTTTTGTAAATTTACATATATAATGTTAGTCTCTGAACCACCCACAACCATGGTAGACAAAATACACACTGCAGTTTTAAGAGTTTTCTTGAACTATGCCTTGAATATTCAGGCACTACCAGGATATCAAACCATTGAGGACAGGATAAGAGCAGCACAAAGGGCATCATTATACCAAGCTGGAAGTTCATAGTACATCTGCATGTTGTTCTTTGTATCTCAAAAAGTTAAAAGAGGGATATAAGAAGGCAACTAGGTTGACCTTAACTACAGAAATGCTTTCTAGGGGGGTGGAATTAAATAAGTGTATGCTGATGTGCTGATATGCTAATGTCCTTCAAGCTCAAAAAGAAGTGACTGATGTAAAGCAAGAGAAGTCTACAATCTGTAAGGAACAGAGGAAATAAACAGAGAAAGATTAATTATTTTCTCATACTACTAAAATGCCAAATTAAATCATATGGATGCAAGTTTAATTTAAAAGTCTGCTTTTTATCTTAAAGACCACTTAGGTAAGATGTGAAATTTAAGTTTTCATAGAGGCGAACAAATTCTAATTAATGAGAGGGATACTCAAGCCATGTCTGTGTTTAATAGTTTATCATCTTCAGCTCAGAAAATTTCTGAGCAGCAAATTGTTGAAATAGTATCATGATAAGTTTTCCTGCTAATGTTCTCCCCAAGACAGAGGCTATTGATCAGTGATTGTTAAAGAGCAGGATACAGGCTTAGGGGAACTTGTGGTTTGACTCAATGTAGTGCTAGTTTCTGGTGAAAAATTTGACAACCTAGAAAATTTTTGAGAGTATCTTGAGCAAGTAAACTTTTTACTGTTTCAACCATAGCACACAATTCAACAACACTTCTCAGCCCACAATGTGTGTTTCCATTCCTAACCATTCACTTTTCTCATGGTCATGTTCACATAAGCCAGGGAGTCTGAGAAGCTTTAAGTTAATGCAGCTACAAAAATGGATAACAGGACAGAATTAGTACTAGGATAACTAGGATAGACCTAGTACAGTTTAGGGGGACATACACTGTCTTTCAGAACAAACTACCCACAAAAAAAAAATCTACCAAGCTGTGAATAATAACTTTATTTCTGCAAAATAAAAGCAGCTTTTATAGAAAGGGTTGTTATCCAAGTCTTCTTGAGATCTTGCTACAAGTGCTGATGCATTTAAGAGCCATCCACATAGACTTGGTATCAGCCAACTTTAGGCTCTTCAAGAAGGGACAAGATACAAGGTAAAAGAGGTGATTCTCCCGCTTGGTGAAAAGTACCATCCAAATGCTCTGCTCAAAGTCTGAGCAGAAGTTCATGTAACTTCTTCATAAAACACTGCTCGAGTTTAATATTGCTGAAGTTTTTAAACATTACTTTCTCTTTCCTCAGCCAAAATTAAAGTTTTCTGACTCCAGCATTCTGGAGCAGTAACATGATACTTCAACTCATTAAGTACTAAACTATACCTGGTCCCCAGCAAATCCTGGAACACGATCATAAACTTTCATTATCTACCTTTGGCTTTACACTTCATCCCATGCTCATGCAATTTTTCGGAAAGCAACATCCAAGGCAGCACCACCCATTACACCCATATATCATATGTGCTTCAGGAGCACATCTGTTATTCTTCTGTATGCATTTTCGTTTTTCTAGACAAATTATCTTTTCAACCAACATATTGTTGTATTCCATTTTAATTCTATTATTACGAAAAAGAAAGAAAAAATGCTTTAAAAACTTCACACAAAGTATGAAGTAGGGCTTCTTCAAACTCAGTTAAAATCTTCCTAAGACTGCTCAAAATTGATCTAAACATTAATCCACAAAATCAAAGCCCAAGAAAAACAAACCCATTGATTACTAGAAGCCTGTTTGAGACTACAATGCAGTCAAATAAACCAAAGCTCATGAACCTGAACTAGTTGAAGATATTCCTGCTCACTAGTGGGACGTTGGAACTAGATGCCTTTGAAGGTCCCTTCCAATTCAGACCATTCTATGTTTCTATACCGCCCTAAACTTACCAACTGTCTTTAAGTTTCAGGAGAGAAGTGACATGCCTGGTTCAACTCTTATTCTTTTTACATCTGCTTGATTCAAATTAAATGCCCATATTGCTGAAGAAAGAGCACATGCTGCATGTGCCTTGCTTAGTGGGTAAGAAACCACAGCACAGACACAGAAAAGCAGCAGCGCCATTCAGTTTTATACTGAGGTGCGCATACATTTTTTGTATTGATGTGATTGAATACACCCTGACACAGAGGGTAAAAAGTAAGGTTAGTACAGAACACAGAAGCCCAGTTGCAGGCTCCATTCACATCTTAATTGTTACCGCATGTAAGACACATCCCTAAATGATCATCTGTCTCTACAGACTTTCATTTTAATTTATCCCAGCCCATCTTCCCAAAAGGCTGAGTGGTTCTCAATGAACTGCTTTTTAAAGCATTTTCAATCTACTTTCATTATAAACTTCTAGGCTTGCATATTTTTCCTTCCTGTTAAAACTACATGCTATTCAAACTCTGCATTGAAAAGAGAAATATTAAGTTTTCTTTTGCCATTTTATGAGAGTCTACTATAACCTCAGAATTTTGCAATATGTATTCATTTACCTGGGGCCCTGGCAAAAACAGTAAAATAACCTATCAAAGATCTTCCATTAAGGTTAAGTGTCCGGTACAACAGTATTTTGTAAAGTTTTCTGTGGTCAATTAATACATTCAATTGCCTTCAGGTGGAAACCTCAGTATTCTCTTCATTCAGCTAGGCTATTCAACTCCAAGGCAAGTTCTCAGAAATCAAGAAATCCCAATTACTGGTCATGTGGAAAACATGCTACGTGATTTTTTGAATACCTCAGACAAATTCATTAACTGGACAGGGACAAACCCACTTCTCTAGCATTCAGCTGACCAAGAGATATCAATTTCTTTTTCCTCCAATTGCTTTTCACAGACAGGAAACAACACTAAGAAGACTTTCAGCATTTATAAGCGATAGTTAAAAATTCACACTACCAAACCCTACTACTTTATGCATTTAACTCATCTAGAGCTGTTTTGAGAGTGGTCCAATCTTTATTTAAAAATTCTCAATTGTGGTCAAGCTTTAACTTCATTTGCAAATTCTTCCAGCAGAAGCACCATAAACTCCCCAAATGGTGGAATTATTCAGCAGGTTGGTAGTCCAGTCTGTAATGACTGGGAAGTCCTTCAAGCACTGCACTTCACTCACGGAAGTTCAGGAATCACAAACACGTAGGGTGTTTCTTGCACCTAATAACATTCACGACAGGTGCATCTACTTACTTTTAAAGCCTCAGGCCAAGCTCCAGCTCTACTTGACACTGCTTTATGATGAACAAAGTTCAGGTTTTCTTCCTCTACCACAAGACTATAGGTTTGTTTCAAATTAGAGAGTCATATAGCAACTTGATGAGAGAAAGATACACCAAAATGTCCTGTTGAGTAAGTCTAAATCACAGCCTTCTGGTTTAACTTTTGGCACATGGACAAAGGTCCAGGTGCATGTTTACAACAGGGAAAATCACTTTATCAGAGAAGAGGCATCCATCCAGACATCTCTGTACACATTGTACATGTGCTTTCAGCATACTACAACTACGAGCAAAATGTCATCACTCCACCCCAGTAGCTTCCCATTACAGTTTGAGTCATGAACCAATCAATGATTTCATACTAATCCCCAAGTCTGTCATTGTTTCCCAGGTTTATAATATGAACTATGCTCTGCACCAGCTACCTTGCATTAACTCCTATTTCCTTTTGCTTTGCTCACAGAGAACACACAGAGAAACAAAGAAACAGTTGTATTGCTATAAGAACAATCACACTATACCATGCTCATTGCAAGACAAATGAGACAATTTTAATAAGTACTCGTCAATTTTATTGATGAGTTATCTAATGTCATACACTCATCTGGACCCAATGAAGTAGCACCATTACTTGTAGGAACATGTCATGAAGCAATAGAGATTATGACAGAAAAAAATAAGGCAGGACAGCTCTTCATTGTTATTTTCTAAAGGCAGCAGTAGAGAACAAAAAGTAAATCAAATCAAAAAGGAATACACAGAAAGGGAGAAAATTGCTTTGTATGCAACCAGGTTTGGCCTTGACACAAACATTAAAGCTATGGAAAAATACCCAAGATTTTGTAAGATTCAAAGAGACAAGAATTGCTTTCATATTTACAATATGCACAATATTCACTGATTCATTTTAAAGGAAGCTGCTTTGCTGCAACTTGTTGCCTAATTAAATAGGATGAGAAAAACAGGAAGCTGTACTAAACTACAGGAGTTCAGCAAACAGACCAGGCTTTGCTGAAGTAAAGCAACACCATTACAGCTGTTTTAACCACAGACAAAAACATTTTTGAAGAACCTGTCCTAGACATGGTGGAAAAAAGCAAGCAAGGAAGCATATGGAGCACTTCAAATGAAATGGGGAGACAGGGAAGGACAGGAAGTGAATCTGAGGGTTTAAGTCAGCAGCAAAGAGCTTCATTAAACCTGCAAATGTCAGCAAAGGAAAAATTACATTTCTTCTCATGTTTTCTCTGCCAGTTTAAACAAGGTCTCCTTCCAAGCACTTCCTGTGAAAGCTTGGCAACAAAACTGCCACCAGAGGACTACAAACATTTTTAAAAGGGAAGGTTTATAGAGAACTAGCATCTCTTTCCTTATAACTGTGCTAGTGAGCAGACAATATTTGGGCACTTGGGCTTCTGCAGATGACCCCACCCCAAAAGATTTTACTTCTCTTTATGCTTAAATCACATCACCTAAGGAACACCATCATTTTTTCCAAATCTGTTTCAGACAGTCCCAGTATCATAACACTGAAAAATAATTTAAGTAGGTCTTCACATCAAAGAGTCTCTTCAGGTGTCTTTCATCCCTCATTGAAAGAGGCTAGAGGTAGGAGAAGTAAAACCACAACCAACCAAAGAGGCAACAACAATAAAAAAACACAACAAAAAAAACCCCAAAACATTCCCTAAAAAATGATACTGTTGCAAGTGCTGCAGCCATGACAATATACTAGAAAACTAATACATATATATACCTCCACCTGCCTTACAAAAGACTCTAAATTGTATTGTTTTGCCCAAGTAGCTTTTCCCAAATCAAATCATAAAAGCTGAGTTTTGGCAAGGTCTCATATGAAGAAAAATTTGCAAAAGAAATCAAAGCATCATTTATAAGGTTTGGAAAATGTAGAGTGTTAGACCAGTTTTACAGTAAAAACAAACAGCTTTGTCACAACATTTAAGGCAACTTCATTCAACTTTCAAGTTAGTTATAACTTATTGTTTTAATAAGTTTCAACTTCATGACTAACATGGATAATGTATATACTTTTCTAGGATAAGAGATTGGATTAGACAACAGACATAGTCAGGATATCCCACTTGCATTGTCTTAGCATCATCATTCTTCATTTAACAATTTTCCCCATAATTTTGACACTTAGTAAGGGAAGAAAAATACAAAGCCAAAACACAACCAATATCATTGTTAGATTTAAGCTACCTCCTTAAAAATTCTTAGTTAAAAGTCATCCATTCCCACTGAGTTCACAAACACCATCACCATGGTATATTACATTATTAAGAACACAGGGATGGACCATCATGGTCCTGCTCACTTACAACATGTCACAGGCTGGCACAATTTGCATATTCTGTTATACTCATCTTGGCATCATTCAACTTTATTAAAATTCAACAGTTTCATTAACTGACAATTAACAAACAGTTTTTAAAGGTTGTAAACAGGCACTCTGTCATCACTGAACAAAAGAGTCCTAAGTTTGTTTTAACATGACCATTACATTTTTCTAACAGTTGCCTTCATTTCCTTACTACACACTGCACAAAACAGCTCAACTACTTTCACTGTGTGGTACTTTCAAGACTATGACACTGACACATAGTAGAATTAATTAAAATGGTTTGGTTTGTTTTGCATGAGCATTGCATTCACGTAGCTTGATTGTCACGTGTTTTTATGCCGCCAGCCTTGACTTCTGTAAGGCCTTGGACATGGTCACACAAAACATCCACATCACTCATTAGAGAGCCATGGGTTTGATGGATGAGCTATTTGATGGAAAAGGAATTGGCTTGATGACCACAAAGAGTTTGAATCAATGGCTCAACATCCAGAGATCAGTAATGAGTTGTGTCCCTCAGGGGCCCATATTGGGACCAGTACCATTCATTATCTTTATTAATGACATAGACACTGGGATTCAGCGAACTCTCACAAGTTTGCCAATGACACCAAGCTGACCAGTGCTGCTGATACACTGGAGGGTTGGGATATCATCCAGAGTGACCTGGACAGCCTGGAGGAGTGGGACCATGTGAACCTCATGCAGTTTAACAGGGTCAAGTCCAAGGTCCTGCACTGGGGTCCAGGCAATCCCCTATATCAAAAGACTGGGGGATGAATGGCTTGAGAGCAACAGCGTCAAGAAGACATTGAGGATTCTGGTGGTCAAAAAAA
>VZTI01001451.1:1003226-1013605 GCA_013397865.1 Struthidea cinerea
AAAAAAATCAGACATAAGCCAGTGAGCCAGCAATGTGCAATTGCAGACCAAAAAGCCAATTGTACCCTCGGCTGCACAAAGAAAAGTGTGGCCAGCAAGTTGAGGGAGGTGATTCTCCCCTTCTACTCGGCTCTGGTGAGGCCCGGCTTGGAGTGCTGTGTCCATCTCTCGGGTCCCCAACACAAGAGGGACATGGACCTGCTGGCGTGAGTCCAGAGGAGGATCACAAAGATGATCAGAGGGCTGGAGCACCTCTCCTATGAAGGAAAACTGAGGGCACTGGGGTTGTTCACTCTGGAGAAGAGAAGGCTCCAGGGAAACCTTATAGTACCTTCCAGTACTTAAAGCAGGCTACAACAGAGCTGGAAAGAGACTTTTAACAAGAGCATGTAGTCATAAGACAAGGGGGAATGGCTTCGAACTGAAATATAGTAGGTTTAGATTAGCCATTAGGAAAAAATTCTCCATATTCTATGATTTTATGCAATGAAGTGTTAAAAACGTAACCAAAATAGGATATCTAAATCCTAGTGTAGTTTCATAACAAGCCAAAACTCTCCCAACAAACAAAACCTGCTATATTTTATTCTTTCTTGCCTCCCCCACACCTAGTAAGTTTTTCTGAAGTGCTATGGAAAAGACTAAGTTTTGTATTAAGGACACTTCTTCAGGTGTATTTCCCTCTTCAGTCCAAAATTCTTGCTTTGAGAATCAAAAAAATCAAAAGATAATTTACTTGAAAAGTAAAATATATTACAAGAAGAAAGGAAATTAGTGTAATATAATTCAAGGTGGGAGCTCTAGAATTCAAAATTCAAATTATCTTCCTATGAAGAAAAGTTAATAATAAAAATTAATCCAGTAGAGACATAGTTAAGCGGCAATATAGTCATAACTTTACAGAATAAATTAGCTGACTTTTTAGAAGTACAGATTGATCATTTAAAAAGAATTATATGATTGTCTAACATTCAGTAACTAGTCATACTATTCCTAAAAATAATACAAAGCCCCAAACGTGATAAACTTTTTCAACAACATTTTTGCAGAAGTGTGAGTAGCATCCCATTTCCTCTATTAAAGCAATCTTTCACTGAAGGAAAAAAATATATCAAATTCACTTACACTGGTTTTATTAGGTTTAAATGTGCTGGCTTTCCAAGAATAAGCTCACTGTAAACTTTTACCTGAAAACACAAAAACACATTCATGAAACTAAACAACCACTTTACTCTGCCTCCTCATGTCCTGAAAGATTAAATCATGCAGTCCAAACAATTTTAAGAAGCCTACTTCTGCAGTCAAGTGGAGTTTTGAATGTCTCCGAGGAAAAGAGGTTTCACATTCTCTCTGGGCACTTGTTCACCAGACTCATGGTTCAAAACAAACAAGCCCCCAAAATAATAATAGTAAAGAACCACAAATATGCCCCCTCAAAACCTTCTCAAAACTAATCAGAACTTCTGCTTTCTCAGTTTCCTCCCATTACACACATTACATACTTGGAGAAAGCAATATGACCTTCCCTTAGTCTCTTGTCTAAGGTTGAAGAAGTCCAGTTTTCCCTCACTGAGTGATGTGCTCTGGGCCCTCAATCATCTTGGTGATCCTCACCTGGGCTTGTGGCAGTCTCTAATTTCTTTCATGCATTGGTGAACCCCAAACACAGTACTTTAGATCCAGTCTCACTGTTGGTGACAGAGGAGAAGAATCACTATTTTATGGCTGCTGGCTGCACTTTTACTAACACAGCCCAGTACGTGGCTGGCCTTTGTCACTGTGAACCCACACTCAACAACTCATGCACCTGAGCCCAAGGTTCTTCCTTAGAAAACTGTCTTCTAGCCAGCCTGTACTGCTGCACATGGCAACTCCATCCCTGGGGCAGGATTTCATATTTCTCTTCAGTGGGTCACACAAGGCTCCTCCTGTGTCAGGCCACTTCTCCAAGTCCCACTGAATAGTGACTGCTGCATTGAACAACTTGGTATCATCCAAATAAACTTATTGAGATCACACTTGAGCCCACCATCCACACAATTAAAAGATACCAAATAGTTCTAGTTCCAAAACTGATCCTGGAAGGCACTGGTGACACTTGCAACCTGCTACCAGTTGGACTTTGCTTCACTGATCCCCACCCTCGGCAACCCAGTCCATGTCCCACCCACTCTGCAGATCCCTTACCTGGTCCATCTCTCACCAGCCTGGACAGAAGGCTCCCAGAGCACACCATGTCCAAGGTCCCGCAGTCCTACAGACTCTTGTTTTACAGGGAGTTACCTCCAGCACCATACTTGATTTTTAGTTCTTAACCAAGAGAAACCAAGAAATGAAAAGACTCTACTGGCATCGTAAGTTTCTATTTCCGCATCAGGAGGAGTTTTATATTTCTCCAGTTAAGAAATGTAACAAGAAGGATAAAACAAGAAAGGTCAGGATAGAGGTGGCTATTTAAAAGAAATAAAAAGCATACACTTTCCATCTTACCCATAGTAACAGCACAACTTCAGGCCTCTCCTTTCACCACTAACTAAAAGAGACAAGGGGGTCACGTGCAGCCACATGCACATTTATGTGTACAAAGGGGGAAATGGGATCCTTACAGCATTTTGTTGCTTTTTCACAGGAGCATTAAAGGAAATGTTTTCCATAATCACCACAATCAAGCCCACAGTACTCCAAAACCTCACTTGTCACAATGCTTATAGAAGACCTGTGCATTAGCCCACTGATAGCAATATTTACAACCCATTATATATAGATAAATAATACAGATCAACACTCTCTCTTTGGAAATATAAAATAACTGTTTGTTGCACATCTCAGCAGGGAGTGGATTTCCAGCTGCACTCCTTCAGGAAAAGAAACTCATGCTATTATCTCAGGGGTTTTCCTTTGTACTCGCCAAAAAACTTAAGGCCTCTTGGCCAGTATCAAACAAACCTGGCAGAATAGTCTCTAAGAGAAATAGCAAAATATGCTACTAACTGGACTCTGAAAAGTTTCCCACGAGATATAATAACACTACTGGTTTTAGAACATGCTTATATTGCCTACCTTTGCACTTGAAACAATACTGATAATTTGCATTCTAGGCTTGATTCTGCCTAATGGTTTTACTGCAAGGCACTATTCAATTCAAAATAAGATGTTATGATCTTTCTTACAATTATCCTCTGTAAATTTGCTTCACATCTGCTGTTCAAAATTATTAAGAACCATCTTCATTCATATCGTTACAAATAACGAAGAGAGTTATGAAAATTGAGTTTTACTCTTTGTAGTAAGAAAAATACCGGAAATTAAATCAACCAATCTCATTCAGTTCTGAATCATTCACATGCAGTCCTTCAGTGACACCATGCTGAAATACAAACATGGCTTTGTGGGCCATTTCCCCCTCTGTTTTCTTCAAAGTACTTCTTCATTGCTTTCTAACTATGGAAGGTGTCTCTACAGGACTCAAATCTAAACATTAAACCCAACTTTAAGTCATCGCACTTTAAGTGTCTCCCCTCAACTGGGGCCGAGTTCCCATGACTACACGGTACACACTCTGTCAGGGTTTATCTGCACAGCATACTGAACAGAGTGCACCAAAGAGCATTTTCACAGCTTCTTAACTGATGAGCAAACATGAAGAAGCCTGTTGGGAGTTCAAAACAAGAAGCAGTACTTCTCAAAAAAACATATGAACTACCAAATGCAGTAAGTACTTTCAAAAATGTGCCTAAAATGAATACAAATTCTCAAAAGGCAAAGCTAATTCATCTGCCATGACTGAAACTTTGAGCTACCAGTGAGTGTTTCTTATTTTTCCTTGCATCAGTCACACTTAAGTAAAAGGAGATTGCCTGCTTATTACAGCGGAATGCTTTGACTACTATCAAACGAAGGGTAAAACTGATTACACACTAAATGAATAAATACTGTAGCATGCAAATATAAAAGCATTCTCAGCTGCATTTTTGCTAGACAGCTATTGTAAATACAAGATACTGCTGTCAGCTCCTCCTGTATCACATTTTCAGTATTGTGATCATGAGTCACCCATGTGCTCTCACTGTGGCCTCTATTACAGAATGCTCACGTGCCCATCTTTACATCTCTGCTGCAATTTGCCATTCAATGCAAAAGCAGCAACAATTATCCTGTTTTATTTACTACACAAATAAATTCTCATCTGTCATTGTTAGGATGGTTTGCTATCAAAAGCATATTTCTTCAAAAACTGAAGATTGCTCATGGTCTGTTACGTAAAAAGAACAGCTCTGAAGTACAAAGCTCTCTATGATGCAAGACTGCTTCTAACTGCCATAAGTAACAGGTTACATGGTTAGGAAAAGATGCATTTAGGTCTAGTGCTGCTGGAGTTGCCTGTATTCACCTCCTAAAAATAAAAATGTATTTAAATTAAAAAAAAATAAGAAATACAAAGAATAGGATGTTACAATTTATTTGTTGCAATTATATAAAAGTGATTCTTCAAGAGAAATTAAGTGATAGATATTTTTCTACTATTTCTTTTCTTGAGATACACACATGCACAAAACAGATCCTGCCCCTTATCACAGCCCAGGCTAACGAACAAAGTCTGTGCATAATACCAACAAAAGCTGATTCAGAATGAAAATGCTCCTGCTCTCGTGCATAGTTTCACCTGCCTCCCTTGATAGAATACTTTGTCACTGGAAAAGGATCTTGTGGTGGAAAAGTGTATGAAATCACCCCAGAGGATCTGATGTTATAGCAGTTTCAGTGCTACACAAGTTTCAACAAAATTATAAGGAGGAAAAATGCTGTCCCCTCACCCTCACGCCAGAAGTCCTTCCTCACAGTAGAATATGAAAAATATGCATAAACTGAAGCCCGGAGGGAAACCTATATATAGGAAACTGTGAAAATGACTCAAACACAACACATTTTGAAAGAAAAAATTTTAAAAAGGCAAAATAAAAAAGTAACAACCCCGTACTTTGCCCTTTCCCATCTCTAATCTTAAGAGACGTGTTCATGACATGACAAAGAACATGAGAAATCTTCTCCTTTCAAGCTATGTTAGATTACACCAGACTTGCACTGAGAACAACAAAATGTGTATGAGGCTGAGAGGGAGCCAGACAGTCATTCTTTCACTGATGTATATGCGCACATCTGTTATAGGACCAGCCTAGACTGACAGACTGCTGTGCTCAGGCAGATCAGCACAGTGAGAAACAAAATGAGCAACTATCACTGCAGGAATAGTGGTTTGCCTTGGTTTTTTTTCTAATTAAAAACCAAAACATAACCAAAAAAAAAAAAACACCCTGAAAGCAAAACACATATATCTGCAGTCAATCGAATTGTCAGAAAGCATATTTTGAGTTTTCAACTTCTCATTCAAGAGCAAAAGAAAGAAAGAAATAACATTAATCATTAAAGATGTTCAAATATTACAGAAGTACAACAGTGAAACAGGCATTAAACAGCAAAATCAGCATCAGACACAACTGAAGCTATTCTTTATTTTATCATCAGCTTCTAGCTGTCCCTTCATATCTATCAGCCTGACTAAATAGAATTTAAATATTTAAGCTTAACCTCTGTCTCCAGACAGCCCTGTACAACATCTGCTACTTTAGGAGAAAGATTCAGAACTGCCTGGTCATGATAGCTGAGCTATCCCTTGAGTGCAAAGATGTCCTTTCAGCTGGAGCTGGGACACAGCGGAATGATAATCAAGACAGTCTTGTGGTGATCCCACATGTGCACTACTTATTCTCAGAACGGATGTCATCATTCTCTAAAAATTCCAACTAGCTCACAAAGTAATATTAACTCAATGATTAAAATCAACTTTTCAAAATCTATTTGAGTAACACGAATCATGGAGCTTCTGTGGATATAAAAGCATGTCTGGTCAGAACAAAGCAGAGGCTGTATTTTAAGAGACCATACCAGTAATCTGTCCATATTTACCATTTTGGCTTTTTCTTTAAAAAAGTAATTGACCACCCACTTACATATGCAATAATTCCCTCTTCGTATGATCATTATAAATTCATATAATGGTTTGGGTCAGAAGGGACCTTAAAGATCACCTAGTTCCACCCCCTACCATGGGCAGGGAGACCTTCCACTAGACCAGGTTGCTCAAAGTCCCATCCACTCTGGCCTTGAACATTTCCAGGGCTGGGGCATCCACAGCTTCTCTGGGCAGACTATTCCAGTGTCTCACCACCCTCATAATAAAGAATTTCTTCCCTGTGCCTAATTCGGTTTAAAACCATTCCCCCTTGTCCTAACACTTCATGCCCTTGTAAAATGTCCCTCCCCAACTCTCTTGTAACCACCTTTAGGCCCTGGGAGGCTGCTCTAAGGTCTCCCCAGAGCCTTCTCTTCTACAAGCTGAAGAACTCTAGCTCTCTCAGCCTTTCTAAAGGGGAAAGGTGTTGCATTATAAAAGACATCTCCCACCTGCATGCAGAAATATGTTAAAAATATCTTTTTTGCATGAATGTAAGATTACGCTGAAGAAATCAACAGAAAGGAGTACAGACTGAAAATTCTCTCATATATATAATGGTTATTTCTCCCTCTATGAATTTGAGAAAAAGCCCTATTATTTTAGCAACAGAATGAACCTTAAAATGTGTGTTTATTTGAGGCAATTATGCAACACTCATGCTTTAAAAAAAATATTATAAAACAATCTTGTAGCTTTTGGTAATTACTGTTAAAGATGCCTAAGCCTGGCTAGAAATATGGCAGGGTCTTTTTTTTTAATCTGGTGTGACTGGATGACAAAAATCTAAGCTTGGTCTCTTAAAAGGAAAAAAACT
The DNA here is from genome assembly GCA_013397865.1 of Struthidea cinerea. Taxonomy (NCBI): domain Eukaryota; kingdom Metazoa; phylum Chordata; class Aves; order Passeriformes; family Corcoracidae; genus Struthidea; species Struthidea cinerea. The sequence continues at coordinate 1,010,054 of VZTI01001451.1, forward strand.
TGCAAATCTTCCCAAGTTTCAGTAGCTTAAACAATGTAGCATGAAGCCTTCCAATTCAATTAACTGCTACAGAGTAGCATGTTCTTGCTACCATCTTTGATAATATTACAACAGGTTTAAATAAAGTTTGAGTGGAGGACGTTTTTGGTTTTGCCTTTTTTTCTTTTTTTTTTTTTTTTTTAAATAAGTCAAGAACAGAGAAGTCCTTTGGNTATGGAGGGAAGGAGGTTTTTTTTTTTGTGTTTTTTTTTTTTTTTTTTTTTTTTTTTTTTTTTTTTTAAATAAGTCAAGAACAGAGAAGTCCTTTGGAGAAGCACTTCCACGGTTCTCATTTTGTGAGATATGCCTTCATGTTTTGTTGGGCCTTCCACTGAAAACTTATTGAATGCAAACTCAACAGAATCAGTAAACATGTCTGCTCTGACTTTTCAGTTGAAACTTGTCTCAAAATTGCATCTAACTGGATCCAAAATCTCCTCTGAAAATGATTTTAATTATAATAATAAAAGAGTCATAACTAGGAGATAATAGATAGCAATTCACCCAGCTGAACAGACTGCCCTCCTACTGATGGACAAGCAAGTGAGAAAATTAGCAAATGAGTCCATCACGTCTTATTATTTCAGAAAACTTGTTAGTTGTGATGAAGAAACAGTAAGTTCACAATTTTGTAATAACTTCAGGGAACTAGACAGATGCACATAAAACTATTTCTTTTCTATGAAAATGTGTTTCTGAGCTAACCACTGGTCTGAGCTACAGTAGGAATCGCACTGGACTGAGAGACTGGGAAACAGAGCTAACTTTTGTTGTATCTGTTTAATTTCCCTTCCATTTCTGTTCAGAAAATAGTTCCAGTTTGCAACCTTGCTTAGAATAAAGAAAATAATTAGTTAATCTACAAACTAGCTCATAGTCACTGAGGTAGGCGCAGGTTGTGCTGAATTAAATTAGCTATAAAATAACAACCTAAGATACTTCAGGCAGCAGTGCCATAACAGCACAGAGCCTGACACTGCCTGCAAAAGCCCAGAGAGAGCTCCAACCCAGATGCAACATTCAGTTAAAAATCATACGGCTGCAAGGATGGAATCATCCCCCTTGCCTTAACACAGCAGGCTCAACAGTGAAGTCCAGCAGCTGCTTGAGGATTTCTTTGGTCATCCACGACACACCAACAACAGCAGCAGGAGCTACAGCACACCCACTTCAACCATTCATTTTCAACCCCCTGTTTCACAGGACCCACTGCCTCAGGTAAGCAGGTGAACAGAAACCAACTGAGCTTGAAAGCAGCAGTAGCAAAACTGTATCTTCACTGTAATTGTAGCTTGCATATACAAAGACTCCAAAAGAGCCTTTTGCTAGCCACATCCTGACTGTCTGCATGTCCCCATGCAAATTAGTAACTATAAATTCGGGAGAGTTGCAGATTTTTTCCACATATAACAGTAGACCTTGTTTATATCTTGTTTCCCACCAAATAAAGCCTTTTTATATTTACAGATAATAAAAAAAATAATGCAAAACAAGTTGAGTTTAAACTGCAATCAGTTTAAATAGGGCACATAAACAGTTATACAAACAAAAGAAATTCAAAGAGCAACACCAGCACCAGAAGTACCCACTATTCTTTATTTCTCTGATTTATTGCTGTCAAATCTGACATAAAAACTTTTAAAATATGCACTGTCTACACAAATAGAGCAGAACACTCTGTATTTGTCTTCTGTATTTTGTTTATTTTGTTTCTCTTTGGACAGACTTTATCACATTCAGCCTGCACTGATGTATCTCCCAAACCATGAAAGCATTACACTGTATTCTTACCCTAGAAGTCAGCAGTGATGCCAAAATATATATTTTTATTTAACTCTATGCATGCTGTCAACTGTACTAATAAGCATATCAATGGCTGTACCTATTCCACATAGTTAAGACCAGGGGGCAGCAATTCTGTCAAACACTAACCTAACAGGTTGATTTCTGACAAATCTATCAGTGGCCATGGCTTAGTTACAAGAGAAAAGAAAAACCAAAACATTTACAGCTATGGAGAAGTTACAGATATTAATCTAGGTTACATAATAAAAATAAAATACATAATTCTAAATGTGAACTTACAATCACTCTAGTCAGTTGCTGCAGACAATAGCACTGTTACAATTTTGAACATAGTTCTTCTATTGCAATTTTAGCTGATCTGAATCCTATGGAATTATATTTTCCATACCAAAGAATATCAGACAAGCACCATAATTAAATAATTAATATTCTTTCCTTGCATACCAAATGTTTTGTTCATGCCAACACGTTCAGCAGAACTAAAAGTCTCTATTAAATCCATCTCCTAGATACACGCTGGTTCCTGAAGATCGACAAATACTTGATGAACTAAGGGTATAATCCAAAGCAACAATTAACTGCAACCTATTCAAAAATAGCAAAAATCTATCTTCTTTCAGCGTCATTATGCTTGTACCTTCAAGCAAGCACAGGGCAAGAGAAGAGCTGTACACTGTCTTGTTTTAAAGTCATTTGGAAGACATTTCCTCATAACCACTGACCTAGTCCATTGGAAATCACTCTGAAACCTCAAATAGGAAGCAGTGGACTGATATCCCTAGGAAACCAGCTCTGGAAGTTTACCCATTTTCATGCTCCTATTTCTTGACAGTAGAATAGGGTGAACATTTAAAGGACGCTCACAACAAGCATGAAAAAACCCCAGCACTGAGGCTTCAACGTTGAGATGCTGAGACTGTATAATCTGCTGCATTATTTTGCTCCTCTCCTTCCACCAATTTTGTTTTCATGTTATTTCCCTCACTCCACATTCATCCCTTCATCCTTACCTCATTTCTTAAACCAAGTCTCCCTTGGCAGATTTCTGCAGTCAGAGTTGTGCGCTTACTTGATGTAACGAGCGGCTGGGGAAAACCTCTACTAACGCTCCCAAACAAAACTCACCCTTCATCTTCCCTCTAAAAATCCCAACATTCACACATTTTTTCTACGGCAACAACCGACAGCACTGAAAACACCAAGAAGTACCACAGCAACATTTAAGTTCAGACAACTGCTTTACGCACTAATCTTTGAGACGCCAGAGCAGGAAAGCTTTCTGTAACTAGCTCAACACAAGGGCAAAGTCCCACAATTAAAAGACCAGATTACATGCATACCAACGCCTCTGGCTCCCGTGGATTTGGGCGGGTGGTGCTGCCCCGTCCCTGATGCTCTCTCAAAGGCATACAGAAAAAAAGAAGGCAAAAAAAGAACAAAAAAGGGAAAAAAGGTAAAAAACAGGGGATAGGGTGTGGGGGGTGGCCGATTTACCTCTTCCAGCAGCGTGACCGTGTTCCTGCAGTTCTGCAAGCGGGTGGTGAAGCTGGAGGTGGTCGGGGAGTTGTAATCCTCTGTGGTCTCGGCGATGAACTCCGACACGGTGATCTGGTCCGGCATGATCCTGCCCCACCGGTAAAGCCCAGGAGGAGCCGGGCACACAGATCCGGAGAGAGGGGAAGCCAAGTTTCGAGGGGGAAGGTGGGG
>VZTI01001451.1:1014032-1032312 GCA_013397865.1 Struthidea cinerea
CGGCGGGGCCGCGGGGCCGCGCTGACGGGCACCGCTGACGGGCACGCGCCGCCCGCCGCCGCTACGCGCGGCTAGGAGGAAGAGGCCCCGCGCAGGCGCGGCCGGTGCTCCCCTCCCCCGGCCCCGCGGTGGCTGAGAGGGGGAGGCTGCTACTCGTTCGTTTTCTTATCATGAAAAAGGGCTTTTTGGTGGGAGCTGACAAGGTCGGGGGGTGCTAGGCTGCAGCAGTGTCCCTAAGTGGGAGAATGAGCTTCCCATGCTGTCTGGCAGCGGGGAGGGAGCCTGCCCGCTCCGGGCTGCGGCTCCGCGCCCGGTCCAGGGAACCCCCAGGGAGAGTCAGAGGGTCTCTTGCTTCTTTTTTCCCTTCCTAAGTCCGTCACAGCTGCTCGGAGCCCTATGCGCCGATGATGTAGAGCCGAGGATTCATGCAGCCAGCGCTGAGGGAGCCATCCCTCTCGGCAGTCTGATTGCATAGGTTTTCACGCTCCTTAGACTTAGTTAATTTTTAAGAAGTCCTGCTATGATTCAGAGAAGCCCTTGAAGCTGCTGTTGCCGATTTTGCGTTACTAGTTCTGTTCCTGAGCCTTTCCAGAGCAGAGCTCTCTGAGTGCTGCCATGGCCGGGTCGCACAGCCCAGCGCGGTGTTCCAGCAGCAGCGCTGGCCCGAGACCTGAACCTCGGGTTTGCAGCCCTGTGTCCTCTCACAAGCAGTACTTCTGAATAGTTAACACACCCTTTATCCATTATTGCATCATGTAACTCAGGGAACTGACAGACAGTCTAATGATTTTTTTTTTTTTTTTTTTAAGCTTAGGTTTGGGCATCCATATGTTCCTTTCTAAAGAAGGCTAAGTCTCAGGAGGTTCTAGTAATTGTGGTCATCTGCTGCATCAGTGTGATTTATTTAGTCATACTGTGTGATTTCCTCCTCCTTGTATCTGGGATTCTCTCCACAGAAGCTGGACCATTCAAGAATGGTAAATATTCTCAAATCTGAACAATTGAAAATGAGCAATATTATATGGCTGTACCCATTTCAAAGGATTTTATGGTCTCTCTATAAGTACCTACTGCATTACAATACGATTAGGTTTGTACATGGTTTTGTATGTAATTCCAATAAAATGCCTGTGCAACTCAAAAATAGTTGACAATATCAACTAAAAACTGCAATGCCTGAGTAAGAATAAAAAGGAGATAGCTGATTTGAGTATACCCATAAAAAATTATTTGTATGCAGTTCTGTCAGCAAAAATATGACCAATACTCCTGAGCAATGGTCCTGCCTGAACATGTTTCTTTGATTTCATTTCCTTAGTAGAAGCCATCCATATGGCCATGTGATTGCTGCTGCTGCTGCTGCTGCTTCACGTGATCCAGCTTTCTGGCACAAAGGCTCTGAGCTCGTACAGATGATTGCTAAACGTCATGAGACTCTGAAAGGTAGAGTAGGCAAGAGGAGGAGGAAGCCAAGAAAAGAACTGTGTGGGAGTTGCACTGAAAAATGGATTTGGGAAAAAAAAAATAATGAAGCGCTGAAGAAGCGATGGGAGGGGTAGGAAGAAAATCAGTTGAGGATCGTGTTCTTAAGAGCAGTGGAGGAGGAAGAGAGACCAAGAAGATAAGAATGGTTGGTGGCATCAAAAGCAGTATGAAAAGGAGAGTGAAGAACTGGCTGGAGGGGTTGGGCCAGGGAAGAGCTGTTGGTAGCATCCAAAAGAGCTGTTTTGGCATACCTAGCCTGCTTGGAAACTGGGTGGGTGAGGGATATGGCCCGAGGGCCAAACAGGGTCTCTGTGGTCATCACCCGTAATTTCCTGTAGAACATCAATCATGGGCTGTCACACAGCTGTTCCTGGGCTGGACCTGTGGTCTGCAGGTCAGCCACAGTGTTCATGTTAGGAAGAGTCCTGATCACTCTTTGGCAGACTTCAAGTGAGGATAAATCCATCACACTGATGGACAAAATGGTTTAATTAATTGGGTACTCTCACTGTTAGGGTTGAATTGTTCCTCTTCAGGCTGAAGTTATTGAGCTTGACCATTAATCTCTGGATTGTAAAATAACCTCATCTGCTATCCCAAACAAATCCTACCATATGGAGTGCGGACAGAAGCTGAACATACTGCTAAAGACATAATTATTTTCAATACTATTTTGTGAATTAAAACTACAGAATTGAAGAGCACGTTCAACTAAGAAAGGGAGTAGACAGGCCAGGGAAACTGTAGCAGTGAAGAGTGACAGGAGTGAAGGCAGAGCAGAGAGTAACTGCAGCTGAGATTCTGTGTTTCCTAGTCAGGAAAAAAGTGGTCTTTTAAAAAGACATATTAAATATATAAAAAATAAAATTAATGCAGAAGAATACTGGTAAATAAAGAGAATGGCACAAGGCCTAAAAATGAAAAAGGAAGATCATGATTGCCTTTTGGTCTGTTTTTGACAGTTCTGAAATTGTTTACTCTGCCAAAGAGAATACAGTGCTCTGTTTTGCTGCTTAGAAGCAGCATTTCCCCTTCCTCTATTCAAATGTTAGTAGAGAAAATAGCCCTATAGGCATGACCTCTTTAGGCTTGGATTATTTTCACTTAAACTCACTAGAAGCAAGATTAGTTAACTAATGTGATGGTAATAAAAATAAGTTATACAAGCTGCCTGTAAAAATGTGCTTAGTTTAAACTAGTCAAATTATGTAAGTATTTCAAATAGCATTTAGTGAATTTCAGATTTAACCATGTTTCCTGTTTTGAATGGCGATGAGTATCTGAGATTCAATTCTAAATTTGTAAGATGCACCTCTCTATAAATTGTCACTAACTGAAATCACTGTTTCACTTCACAAATGTCAAAGAATAATCATCAGAGTGTGAAAGTTATATTTCACAGCATCTGCTCTAACGCTATCTTCGTCTGTGCTAGATCCTGGGGAAGGCTGTGCCATGGCCTTTTTCTCGTGGAAGGTTTGCCAATGAAGTTATGCTTATCTCACTCCTCTTGCTATTCTGAAGTGAAACACATCTCTGTGTCCATCCTGGACAAGCTAGTGCCAGTGAGGATCAGGCAAGCAGCACTGGAAACCACACTCCTTACTGCTTGTGCATTGCAGTCAAGAAAGTTGTTCTGTCTTGCCATCCCACCCAGTGATTCAGTCTACAAATCCATGTGATTCCCTGGATTTTATTGTGATTGCCAACAGAAGAGTTAATTACAGCAAATTGACAATAATTCTGCAATTCTGGTGATAGTCACCATGCTTAGGGAGAGGCTAAGGAATATGGCAGTGACAGCACAAACTACCTACACAGGTGTTGTGCAATAAACTGAATAGCAATGAAAGTATTTTTCATTTTATAGTACTCTAGACAGCTTATATTTAGGTTGAGGTCATCAGTTCATTCACAGGAGCTGAGCAGGAGTGAACAGGTGATGATGTTGTCATCATTGTGAACTTTGCAGCATGACCAGTATGTGCCAGAGGTGAAGAGCTACATGGCACTTGCACAGCTCTTCACATCACCAGTGCAATTAACTGTTGAAACCACACAGCAGTGAGGTAGAGAACAGCAAGATTATCTTTCCACTGTAGATAAGGAGCCAGATAGATGAGCTTGTGGCCCTGCTGTGTTTGTGGCTGTCTAGCTTTAGTCATGCAAAGTCAGCTCTTCAGGGTATCAACACCTCATCTAGGCTGAAGCTGGTAGTGGATCTCCTGTGGGATATGATTATGCTGCCTGCAGAGAGCCCTGGATGCCCCAGGACCACCCTGAGGTCATGCTTCCCTGCTGCATAGGAAGCAAACTCACAGATGCAAACTCAGGTGTGGTTGCTGCTTGGTTTTTGGAAACAAGCTTGACCCAAGTCCCTGGCTGTGCACGAAATGTGTTGTCAAGCAAGCTCAGACAAGCTGCCTCCAGGGCCATTTGTAACCTGTCCGTGTGGAGGTGAAGTGAGTTGTTAGCTGGAGGAGAAAATCACTGTGCACATTGCTGCTGTGCAGATGAATCCTTTTGATTAGTACAGGTGTAGCCATGCCAGGATCTCACATGTCAAATTTAGGGTTTTTTGATTCTCAAGTATAAACATGATGATTGCTTTTTTGCAAATACAGCTTTACAACTACACTCATTTTTTGACTTTCAAGGTTCCCATCTCAGCTATTACTGCTGATAAAAGCGGTGATTTTATGATATAATAGACATTAGTGTTTAATTAAAACATCAAATCATTGAAATACACATGCTTTTCTTAGTGAACTCTATAGTTGTTCTTTTTGTGCTCCTTAGCATCTTCACAAACATGGAGAGAGTGTCACCAGCTCAGCAGCAAATAGCAACAGAAGTAGTGGTGTGTTAAAATTCATCAGAAAAATATCCTTAGGCAATGTTCTCTACCATACTGCTATCCTGAATAGGGTTGTGGTTTGGTGTTAGATTCATCCATTTCAGCTAAACACAGCAGTCAGCAGTACTTCCCGTCCTCCTCCTGATCCTAACTCACTTTATGAGGTCACTGTATGACATAAGACAACCATGGCATTTGATAACTGACAAAGCTGATTTGAGATTCCCCAAGAAAACGTCTAACATCTATATGGTAAATTGCTGGTGCTACATTTTTACAGTATTATTTTCAGATAACTTCTGACAAAATTAATGGGAAAGGCTTATTTAAATTTATGGCCATAAGTACTAGAATATCCACAAGTATTTCTGAACATCAGCTCTTCTCATTTGAGTTGGATGCTGGGCTTAGAGGATAAAAGAAGCTTCAAATCAACAAGAATCTCAGCAGGATGAATTATGCTTTTCGAGTTGGAATATCTCATGTGCTAAAACTCGGTAAACTTTTTTTGTTAGTGGAAATCTTGTAGTTTTGTTTTGCAAAACAAAACCACCCCATTTATGTAAGGACAAGTAATATCATCACTTTGTACTTCAGCAGGAAATGTTTAGTCAGGAGGCGTTTCACCTCCAGGAGCTGTGTCCTCTCAGAGGACAGTCCCGACGGCTGACTGAGCCTTGTACAAAATGTAACAGCCACATATTTTAACCTGCAGCATGTTTACACATTTAATATCACATAAGTGCATGATGTACTCACAGGAAGAGGCAAAGTCTATTTTAAACACTGAAGCCTACATCACACATTGTGACTGGTGCTAATTTGCTTGAAGGGAACTTACATGGTAAACTGAAGAGTGTTTCTGCTTGAGGAAGAAGGCTATTGCCTTTGACATTTGCAAACAAACCTTTGAAATGATTGTGTTATTGGGACAAAATAGTGAGGTAACTTTCCAGTAAAAGAAAACTTCTTGTCTTTGTCACACTGCTGAATATGAGGAAGACCAAAATCCAGGTCCAGCAAACATGCTGATTGCAATTCTGTGGTTTTTAAGGGACAGTATCTACCAGTGTGGCTTATGAACTACATGAGCTGTGTCAACAATTTGTGTTGCTGCTGTGACTGTTTTGAATGCAAGAATCAGCTGATTTCAATTTTAATATTGGCATCTCCCAGCATTTGTCTTCATCTAGTACTTAAAATGAGATAGCAACTGTCTCAGAAACTACAGTGCTATTTTAAAAACCTTTTAGCACTTACAATAGTGGCTTAAACAGAAGGTTCTTTTTGCATTCTTTCATTATTAAAATGATAGCAAAAAGAGAGCCCATTGTGTTCTCGTTATAAATGACATTTTAGTAGCATTAAGATCTTGTGCTTTTAATGCTATGTGGACAAAATGAAAAAAAGATTAAATCAAAATATCAGAAATATCTTGCTGAATTATATATTTTGCATCTTATTTACTTGAATATCCTGCGAGTAGCTTGGCTGAATGATAAGTAAGCTCAAATAACCATCTCAAAGGACAGCTGAAAATAACAGCACTGAAAATGAAGTGCAGCATTGAGTTACACAAGATTAAGCTGACTAATCTGCTGATTCAGTTTTGCCTTTGTTTTTTGGTTTTGTCATGCAAGATCAAGAGTCAAGCAGACAAACACATAATAGCATTCCAGCCTCCCATTAACAACAACAAGAAGCGGGCTGTTCCCCTGCAACCTTTGCATTCTCCAAAGAGAAAACAGCAAAATGCTCACCTGCAGCAGGAGGCAGCAGGCTCAGGACAGACATGCTGTTTTTCTTGTTACAGATGGACTGAATTTGGTATTTCAAAAAAACAGAGGTTTTTTGTTAGAGGTGCTCATTTAAGAAACCTTTCTTCAGTTCATAGGAAGTGTAATAATGCATATTGAGGGTCTGGAGGGGAAGCCATACAAGGAGTGGCTGAGGTCACTTGGATTGTTCAGCCTGAGGAGGAGGAGACTGAGGGAGACCTTGTTGTGGTCTTCAACATCCTCATGAGGAGAAGAGGAGGGGCAGACACTGATCTCCTCTTTCTGGTGCCCAGAGACCCGACCCAAGGGAATGGCCTGAAGCTGTGTCAGGGGAGGTTTAGGTTGGATATTAGGAAAAGGTTTTTCCCCCAGAGGGTGGCTGGGCACGGGAACAGGCTCCCCAGGGAAGCAATCACAGCACCAAGCCTGACAGAGCTCAAGAAGCACTTGGACAATGCTCACAGGCACATGGTGGGATTCTTGGGGATGGTCCTATGCAGGGCCCAGAGTTGGACTCAGTGACATTGTGGGTCCCTTCCAACGCAAGGTATTTTATGATTCTGTGATTCTGTATGTCAGGAGACAACAGATTCAAATACAGCTCTTACAACATCTACAGAATATAAAAGCACAGCAGAATATTCTTCTATAAGGACTGTTTTTTGGACAGTCCAAAGATATCAAACTCTTATGAGTGCTGATGGATAAGAAAACTTTCAGTGGAGCCACTTGCAAATTTAACCCTTGCCCAAGTATGAGCCAATATGAGCCTGCTTGTTACTCACAGAGATGGTCAGGCAAGAACTGCCGACCATGAGGGAGCTGTTCTTCCAGCAGTACCCACCATCACTGCATTGGTGAGGTTGAAGAACAGCACAGGGCAACCTGTGCATGGTTATCCTTGTGTTCCTTACACTGAACAAATCCCTGAAAGATTGTTGGGAAGGGCACTGCAGACACATTGGCATGAGAGCAGGCTGTGCCAGTGGGATTGCAAAGGAGAAGATGAAGGCTATATGTCATGAAGGGATACTCTGATTGAAACAAGAGAAATAAGAGTCCTTCCAAAGCAGGAGTCATAGTAGCTGAATGCTTTTTTTTTTTTTGGAACATGAGAAATAGCAATGACTAAAATCAGAGCATGATACTGCAGAAATGAACATGTTGCAGGGCAGCTGGCATAGCAGGCTATCCAAAATAAAAAGAGAATGAAATAAAGCCTCAACCCACATTGCAAACATTTCAATATTTTCTCTTTCCCTCTGGAAACGATATGGCTATGTCATTACCAGGCACATCTCTGGTTCTACCGCAGCTGCTAAATGTATGCTGATGGCAGCATGCAGCATGTTGTCTGCAGTGAAAATGAACGTTCAGACCAAAACGAACCTATTGATGCTTTAGGATTTTAGCTTTTATATTTTTCATATCCTGTAATTCTTTAGTGTACAATTCTAAACTCCATATAGCCTGTTTGCTACTGTTCTCCCATTTTGGTCAGACAAGACAATCCCTCTCTAGGCCTGCAACTTACTGTCTCAGGCCCCGAGATATGTAAACAAAAGTGATTTGGCAGGTAGCAAACTTGGGGTAATGACTTCATTAGCTGTAGCTGTAATTGAAGGATTAACCCCTGATATGCAAATGGACCAAACTTATGAAAGTGTGAAAACCCATGGCCCCGTCATCCATTTTGGGTGTAGCCCCTGGGGGCTTTGACTGCCCTAATGTACCTAAAGGCCCTTCAATAAATATATATATATAATTTTGTCTAGCCTCTGTTTTTAGGTAGTCCCAATAAGACATCACTGTGAAACAGTTTGAGAATTAAATAAAGGCTCTGTAGACCTGGGATCATGTCCTTGAGCTGCCACCCATGGCTCTGACACGGCAGCTGATGTCTGTGTGCGTTTCTCTATCTGTGGAATCCAGACAATTACATTTATTTTTCTAGGTGAAAGCATACTGGGCTTGTTCAGCTGAATACTGCTATATCAGAACTAAGTATTTTTAATATACATTTTATTGTAAGACTTTCAAAAAGTAGCCGAGGGATGAGAAGGACTCTCAGGCCAAACAATTTTTGTCAGCACTTTTTTGGACGGACAAAAAGGTTTGGCAGGTAAATGAAAGGGCTTCTTCCTACTAGTTGTTAATGCTGTGAAAATATGAATCAGAAAGATCTGTGTTTGTGAGGGGCTTCTCCCTCTATATTATAGTTTTATTAGCATTACTTTGTGGAAAAAGAGCAACTAAGACCCCTATGATAATAAACAGATACACAGAAGTCATTTGTGGCTTTACACAAGCTTTGCTAAGACACAGTTTGCAGACGGGAATGTGTATGGGCCTACTGAGTTGAAGTTTAAATGCTGGCTTATAGTGTTGCCTGAGCATACTTTATTTCTCAATTTCCTAAATAGCATCTCATTAGAGAAAGGCTGGAAATAAATCTGCAGATGTTGGATGTTATAAAAAAGGTCCTTGCAACCACTGAACTTACTAGCACATCTGTGTTTCCCTTATATAAGCTACTGTTTTCAATGATACATCACTTGGCCAGACTCTAGACTTGAAAGTAACATAAGAAATTTTCAATTCAGGAGTGATGCCTTTTGGGTTTTATTTTGTTTGTATTTATTTTGTTTGTACATTTTTTTGTTTTATTAAGGAAATCAGTATTTTTAACAATGCATTAGATCTGAAATGATTTTATGCATATCTCCTTTATGCTCAAGCAAAATTACTCATGTTTAAAGTGATGGTTTGCAGATTTTATTAATATAGATGTTTGAATGTTGGAGTCGTAGGGTTCTGTTAAAACCCAGGATTACAGATAATCATATGAAAGCTTTTGGAAACTAGTCTTGCTGTGTGAACCAAATTTCTGTTCAGCCAGTGTTCACGTGGTGCTAAATGAAATTAAAAAGTGCAGAATTTCAGTCTAGAGGTCCATCACAGCAGCTCCTTTTGCTGATTACTCATTTGCTTCTACATTTAAGCACTGAATTTGAGCTTGCAGCTTCCTAACTTAACTGGCGCTCCATTGACTATGGTAGAGGGTGACCATCTGCTCATGTGTTCTGCCTCTAAGGATATATTAAAGGCAATGCTGATCCCAGAAAATTTGAAAGGGTGGCAGAGAAGATGTCAAAAATCTTCAGTTTCTAAAAGTTTTGTGGGAAAATAAAAATGAGCACGGGAAAAAGATGTTTCTTGCGCTTTTGCATAGGAAAGGCTCACTGTCACCTTGTTCTTGGTCAAGGTAATCAGTGTGGGAGAAAGATCCCCTAAGTGTCCCAGTCATGGGAAAAGTTTCAGTGATGGTTTACACCTCCTCAGGAGCTTTAGTCAAGACACAGATCTGTAGGAAATTTGATTTCATTAATTTCAGGGATGTTAGCACTACTTATTTTCTTGACGGTGGTTGTGTTTTATTTTATTCCAACAAGGAACTCTAGGAGCAGTAGGACATAAAAATATAAGTGCCATTTCAAAATCAAATAGAAATGTCCAGCTTAATAGCTTCATATTTTTAAAAATATGATTGACTTCTGAACTCTTGCTTATTTAAGATCTTGTGGACTTAAAAAGGAAAAATATGTGTATCCATGTGACAAAGAAAATGCAACAAAGGAGGATTTATTCAGTTTTGAGAAGATCAGCAGCAGTGATTCACCCTCTTGTCTGGTCTGGAGCGCAGTATGGTCAACTGACTCCTCCAGGGAGGAAGAAAAGATGAAAGTCCCACACTGCTGCATGGTCACACAGGGAACAGTGACCTGTGCCAGGGTAGCTCCAGCCGGTGCACCCAGTACAAAGAAAACTTCAGCCTTAACCATCAGTATTGTTGTTGTAGGGGATTCAAGTCAGGCAGTCGAAATGTAGCTTTTAGTGGTTCAGTGAAAGAGAGTAAAAACTTTAAAACGAGAACTCACCATCCAGAGACTGAAAAAACAAAAGCATATTTAGACAACTGTGTGCTATTCAGCACTTTACATCATGCAAAGAAGAGAGTCCCTCCTCTTTTCAAACCCTCACACAAATCTTGCCATAGATTTTTCAGGCTGATCTCAGAAATTTGTTGTTTTCAAAGTTAAAACAACATCAGTTACCAGATCTAGATGAGTTGAAAGGAGTTACAATGTCCTTTGTAGACCCTGCCCTCCTCATCCAGCCTTGAAATCTATGAAAGCAAACCAAACTACATAATAAATGTTAGTGTTTGTTCCAATACTTGCTCAGGTGGTCAATGCTCTGCAAGGATTTACTGATTTCTTGGATTTTTTTGATCCTTGAAAGGATGAATAGGTTAGACTTTTTCTGAGGAGCACCCACTGTAGTAAAGTCTGAAGTGGGATTAAGCAGAAAAAAAAAAACCACTGGCAGGTATTAGAATTGATAAAACATCTGGTCTGCTTTTTGCTCTTTAAACTAGTTATTTATGTCTTTTGTCTTTCTTACCGATTCCATAGTGAATCTCTTGAAGAAAAACTTGAAAGCCTGGATGCTGAAGATCTCATGTCTCATCTGTCACAACCAGAAACCTACCTAGATGAGGAGAAAAGATCAAGTAAGTAAAACTTACCAAAGCTATGGGACTGACAAAGTCGCTTATTTAAACAGTCAGTTTGAAAAAATGTGTGTTAATTCTTCAGTGATGGCAATTTATCATACATGTTTTGATCGCTGCCTTTGATATTGGGAGTTTCATTGTGGTAAACAGATCCATTAGAAATTCCCTGAAAAAGAACACCTTGTTAAAAATTGCTAGAGGAGAGCTTCATTTAGCTGGCTGAGAAAACTCCGTCTAACTCAATGTGGCAACTACTCAGTCAGCTGCATGGAGTGCAGTGCTGGTAACATCGCCTGTCCAAGTTGTCTGACACTTCAGAAGATCCTGTTTTCTGGTATAACTTCAGTGTAACCATTCAGGCTGAAAATTTCTATGTCAGGTGTATGCACCAGACTGATCTTTTTTGGAAGATGGAGATAAGATCTGAAGGATAAAGAGACTGGGAGCAAGAAGTGTTCTGACGGGCAGTAATCCTGCGTGTAGGAGAGGGTAGGAGGGTGTGAGGAGACAGTCATAGCAGGATATGGACAAGTGGTCTCACCATTTTTCATCAGGTTTTTCTGCCATTATGTTGTATACTCTTTCCAGTGTAAGACTTGCGTTAATGTGGGGAAAGGAGGGTGCTAGAGATACTGCAGAGCCCTGAGCAGGTGAGTAGGGCTGGCACATACTTTCCCTTTCACTTTGGGACGTTCTGGGCTGATCTTCATGTTTTGTCGAAAGGAACAAGTTGGAAAAAGATTGGCAGGGGCTTGAGGCCAGATATGGGCGCTGGGAAGGAGAGCACTGCACATAAGCCATTGCCATGAGATGGTAAAGAAGGGAGGCTGGGACAACCCCCATGAGACAGAGATATGTGGACTGAGTGAGCTGGCAGATAGGAGAGGTGACAAGGACCCATAAGGATGAGATCAAACAGAGGGCCCAGGCAGCAGGAGGGTGGGAGAGAGGCCATCCCCAGTTCACACCCTTTGATTAATCAGTCTGCCTATTTTCATTTGAGCACATCACTTGATTCCTTGATTCCATGAGGAAAAACACGAATCTTTCTCTATGAGTTTGGTTTTTTTTAACCTTCTGTCTAAGAAAAGCCTTGTTATGCCTGTTGACCTATTTCCCCAGAGACTACTATAGTTTGTTTATGGGGTTTGTCCTGTTTGTTTTGTGTTTCGAGCTATGTCATGTGGGTCTGGAGGTTTTCCAACCCTTAAAATTAAAAATAACATAGAATAATCCCTGTCTTGAAGACATGTGAGATTCAATTAAAAATTGTGACATACAAGTTTTTGGATGGGATATTAGTATCTCTCTTTTTCCTTCTGTTTCTGAGCCTTTAGAATATTTTCAAGTGATGTTGTCAAGAGCTCTTTTATTATTAAGAGGGTTAGATATCTTTTTTACCAGCAGATTTCAGATTTTTATGTGCTGGCTGAAAAGGATCTGAGATATTACCAGGTATGCCAACAGAGAAATGGTTACAGGCTCTGCTCATAAGGCGGAGGTGTGTCCTTTGATTTGAAGGCCAGTGTGCAAGAGGAGTAGTATCTGCCTTAAACCAAGAAAATCATGCTTGAATATTTTGTTACATGCAGGAAAAAGTTGTTAGAAGGCAGCCCTGGAACTGCACTGTGTGTTTGTGGATTGGGAAAGGCCTCTCCTGGCAGAGAACTGAGTACCACCCTATTACAACAAACTCATAGCCATTGGCAACCCTGCATGTAACTCAACCCATGATGACATGTCTGCTGGTTGTTTAATTTTACAGCACACCTCTTCCTTTTAATTATATTATTCATATCCTTAGGCAAAAAAAAGTCACCATAATCATGGGTTTATGTTAGTCAAATCAAAGCAAGAAATAAAAAATATGTAATGGTTCATTACTTTCTAAATTGGATGCTGACCTAAATTTACAAGTAACTGTGATTGGCAGTGGACTACATTTTAAATGGATGGCAATTTATTTTTCATAAGTCTAAAACCTCACAGAATCTCTTTATGTCTGCTATAATAAGCTACTGAATATTATTTAATTGCTCGTTTGCTATAAGCAGCTTTATGAGCATTTTTGGTTCGATCTCAGTGGTTTAGAATGATTATGACCCTTTCTACTCATTTTTGGGCCTCTTGATACAACAGCAAACAGCAAATAGCAAATAAATTAAATATTAGAGAAATCCAGAAAAATATTTATAAAGAAATCAAGTTGGTTGAAGTTATCATCATTGATTGAGGAGAAACAACACTGAGAAGGAAACATATGTGGCTCTCCTGGAGAGAGGAATGGTGGCCCAGTGATGAAAGTGCTCATGTGAGTTCAATACTGACTCAGTGACCTTGGACAATTTTTTAGGGCATCATTCAGATGGCAAATTTCTCAAGCCATACACCCATTAGAGTGATTTGTCTGGGTAAAGAGTCTTTTGAGGCTAAATACAGCTTTTCTGAAACTCTTGACCCAATGACAGTAGTAGAATTTGGGCTGTGTCAAGATGGCATTTTGACTCTGCTTCTCACTCCCCCAAAAAAACAAAACCAATGCTTCCCAACTGTCCTTGGAGATATGAAGAAGTCATTACCATATTTATGGAAAATCCCTATATATGACAGTATGTGAGTGGGAGCAGGGAGTGAATATGAAATATAAAAGCTTGGAACATATAGAGAATAATGAAAACTGGAGAAGTATGATTGCCTTTCACCCAGGGACACCTACACCTGAAATGAGAAAGTCTAGCTGGGGCTTAAGTAAGGAGGGGGCCTAACTGAGAAAAGGGTGACATTAATGGCAGCTGGGTGACAACTCAACACAATGCAATACTACAATAGCAGATTCTATTAGTCCTTAGATGAGGAAAGCATTTGTTCTTGTGTCTAATTATAAATACATACAATTATATTTAATTAATTAGTACAATCTAAGTGCTTGACTAATCCCAATGCTTAGCTAATAAGTATAATGAGTTGAATCTCTATATTTTTAAGGTTTTAGAACTGGATTAGTGTTGTGGAAAGCCAGTGTGTTCTCAGGAAGAGAATATAAAAATTGCCAATATATTGGGTAATAATCAAGAAAAATTTTATGCAGGGATTTTGCAGAGGAGAGGAAAATATCCGGATATATTTTTTACACTCTTTAATTGCCTACATTTGATATTGCTTAAACTCTGTGTGATTTCATGCATAAGTAATTTAATGACCTATTTCAGCTTGCTTTTCATTTTAGAGGACTTTTTTTTTCTTTCATAATAGAATATATGACCTAAGTAGCAATAACACAAATCCATATTTTTAATGTCTAATGACTATTTTAGGGCAAATACTAACTAGCCAATTTTCTCATATGCCTGAACTGGAGTTAGCTTAACTAGAAAAACTCAAACAAGCAGAAGTTAATATTGTTTCTACAATCACTGATATAACAACAATAGTAGTTGTGCACCACCATGCTGAAAATCAACTCCCTTTATGTCCAAACAATAGTGTGAATCACAGAAATCTGACCTTGATATACAAATGTGATCATGTAGTAATTATAGCTCTTGTGCTTTCTGTATGAACAGACTACTTAATCTGAAAATGCTGTAGGGTACTGCTTCATTCTGCAATTTGCAGCTAATGACTGAGCAGAAAGCTTTTATGTCCCAAAAAGCTTTAAAATATAGCAGGTAGAAAAATCTTATTTCCTGCAAATGAAAAAAATAAGCTTGTTGTTTGAACTGCCATGAATCAAGTCATTGCTCTATCTATGGTCTGTTGAAAAGTAGATCTTACAAATTTAAAGATTGTCTTCAAAATCACATTTTGCAAAGGTTATTAAAGACAATTTCATGGGCAAAATATGGAACTAAATTACTCAGTCCAAGTGATAACTGACATGTTCTTTAACAACTATGAGATTAACAAAAATGTCTTTCATTTTATGCCAAAATCTGCTTGTTCTGTTTGTGTCTGTGTTGGTATCATCCAAACAGGATGTGACAAACATATGTTCTTTGGCTTTGCCCTAATCTGTGATTTGGATAACACTATTAAGATGTGGTCTAACAAACTTCAGTGAAGCAAATCTGAGGATATTTGTCTGTGGACTTGAATTTAGTACATCCTGAGCAATACTACATCCTGACCTCACACATTAGCTGTATGTATTTTCAGTGTTTCCATAAAAGTATACTATCAAAATACTATCATGCTTACAGACATGGGCTGAATCCTAAAAGAAAATAATGATGGAAAACTAACCCAGCACAGAGCCCAGGAGTGACCTTGAAGAGCTGAATGACATCCTCTTGATGAGTCCCTGCTTATAAGGGTTTCTGAGAATGTCAATCGCTCAGTTTTTAATCTATTCAATCATTACAGTGATGACTTTAGAGAATTCTAATTTCTTAATCAAAATTTTATTTACTGCCAGAAGTGCTACCAAAGTTCATAAGTATTACATAAGTAGTATAGGTTTTTTCCCCAGGAAAATGTAAAACCTGAAAAAATATCAAGATTGCTTTGTTGAAATAAAATACATATTCCTTAATTCCATCCTGATTGGCATAGATGATTCTTTTCTCTGATTCTTTATAAATAATACCTAGAATTAACAATTCTAGTTTTGCAGTTTTGCACTGGATTGATGTCAGGCTGAGTGGGTTATTAATCCTTAGGTCATTACACCAAACTTTTAAATATATTTAAAAGCATGAGATTTCTTCTGTTCATCTTGAAATGCCCTTGTGTTTGAATATGTATGGAAAATTAACTTAAAAATTCAGACCTTTTCTTGCATGGCACTTTTAGAAATAGCAACTGATTAAAAAAGAACATAGTTTTAGGAGATGGTTATTATTGTTAGAATAGAAATTAGTTCTCTACCTCATGTGATATAATTGTCATATGATTATGAAATGATCATGGATGGGCTGTGCAAGTGCTGTAGAATAATGGTTTGGAATTCATGCTGCAAAACATAATTCTAATACTCAACAGTTTTGTACTGTATCCCTACCCTAGGATGTTATAGCACATTGCCAGAGGGGGCCAGAGGGCTCAAGGGTACTCGTTTGGTCATTTTCTGCAGTCTCATTCAGAGGTGAATTTTCTTTAAGACTCAGATATATGACAAAGATTTGTGTAAGTATTTAGACTGAAGGAATTTCTAGTCTTTGAAGCCTGTCTTTTGTTATTTATCTAAGGGCTTCAGGATGATGGTATTGTGAGTTAAATCTTCTTGCATCCACTTAAGACTGACCTTTTTATCACTTCTGAATATATCCATCAGCTGCTTCTTGGGCTTAGGGAAGAATTTTCATTTTGTGGAGGCAGCAGCTAATCAGAGTGTCTGCTGCCCAGCTTCAGACCTCTGAAGAGCTTTCACTGATCTTCTCAAGGGTATTTTTTTGTATTTGATGACAAGGTTGCCATTCGCAGTCCAAGATTTTGAGTTGCTTACAATCCACTTCTGAAGATTGTGGGGGGCTAATAACACACAAGAGTGCTTCCCACCTTCCCTGCATGCTTAGTCACTGCTTAATTATTTACTCAGTACATAGCTTATCGCAAAATATCCTGTGCATGGTATATAGATAATAGATTGCTAATATAATCTGAAGTTGACATCAAGCCCTCTTGTCACTGCCCCCACTCATTCTCAATAGCCACTGATTGTGGGCTGAATTCAATATCAACTATTTGCTGTCTGTGTTTTTAGGAAGGAATTGTTAAAATTAGAAACTAAACCTGATGTATCTGTGTTAAAGATCAAATTGTCTCTACACAAAAAGTCGGGTGCATTTGAACATTCCATGTCCTTCCTACGGAAGCTTTTCTACTCTGTGTTGGCAGCACTCAAGCAAAGCAAGCTGCACACCTCCTGCTTCCAGCCTTCGTCGATTCGTCAGGCACTCATGAGGTCATGCATTGTCCTGGTGTCTGAACACCTCACAGAAGTTGATATATTTGATTTATATTTGTAGGATGGCTACAGCAAACTGAAGACAAGACCTTCAGGCTCCAGCTTGTGACAACCCCTCTTGTCTTGATGCAGCTCTGCCCTTCACAGTGCCGTGTTTGTCATTCCTTCCTCTTTGACATGCACCAAGCAGTACCACTCTTCTACTTAACAGCCCCGTGAAAATGTAATTTATTTTGGCTCAGTAATACCTGTCCTTCAGTGGAGTGCAGAACTATCAAAGTGTCTGTAGAGAATTTCCCAAAATACAAGGCAGGTAGAAACCTCAATACAGGCATAGAAAGATGTTCCTAAGTATTCTCTTCAGGTCTGTATCTACCCATACAGTGAGTCATGCCCAGATCCATGAGCATGGATATTTATGTCTTTGAAATCATATGTCCTGTCTACGTAGAAAAATGAGATAAAAGTTAGTGACAGAACAGAGCCTTTGCAACTTAACCCAAACTCAGTCCATGTAAATGTGATTCTTTACCTCCGCTTTAGTGAGCTCTGACTCAACTTTTAGACTGTAAAAGCGGGATGTATCTGTCAAAGTGTCTTTGCCTGGGCTGTTCACTCCAGACTCCTTTCATCGTGACTGATGATATGGTCAGCACAGACAACTGAAAGCGGGTTGCATCTCACCTCACCCTACGAAAGTAGAAGTTAAAACAGAGATAATCAAGTAGATGTCTGTAAAGTCAGATGAATCACATGCTAAACTGCTTCCTTCATCCTACTGACTGAAAGAGAGAGAGTAGGGTTCTGATCCCAGAGGTAAACACCTATCCCAAAAATGCTGCATGCCTAAAGGTATTGCAGCAGGGACTTCTTATTTCTGCCTGAACCATACCACGGGCAGGTATAAGACTGTACCTCTAATTCTACAGTCAAGAAGAGACATTAGGAGGCAGAAAACAAATTTTAAAAAACCCCAACCTTTCAATGGAAAACAACAGAAAAAAAAATTGGTGCACTACCATGGATGCTGACATATTTTCCAGTAGAAATCTAATGGGAAGCTGTACTGATCTTTAGGATTTTCTTCAGTAGAAGTTACAGAAAAAAACCCACAACAAAATTATATATTGTAATGTTAGTTTTATATTTTTACCAGGAGAATGATGCATCTGAAAAATAACTTCTTTTTTCAGTTTCATTTGTATCAGTTTCCTGTTCAAGCTCATGTAACACTACTTGGGCTGCCTGTCTTGGTAACAGCATGAATTTATACCAAGACAGAAGTAAGCAAATCATATAGTTTTCAAGAAGGTGGGAAAGCATTGAGACTGGGTGCCTGCAGGCCTTGAGTGTAGTTAAAAACGTGGAATAAATAACACATTGTATTCTCTAAACAGCT
Source organism: Struthidea cinerea (assembly GCA_013397865.1). Taxonomy (NCBI): domain Eukaryota; kingdom Metazoa; phylum Chordata; class Aves; order Passeriformes; family Corcoracidae; genus Struthidea; species Struthidea cinerea. The sequence continues at coordinate 1,032,033 of VZTI01001451.1, forward strand.
CCTGTTATTTAATAAATCGCTTAATAAAAAAATTAATGTTACCAGTGCATTAATTAGTTAAACTGGCTAATGAGATCCTAATGTCTCTGCAAGTGGCAGTGAGATGAGTCTTTTGAACGCACTCAGATGGGGTTGGCTCATTATAGATGGCAGAGATGTGCATGGTGGGACTCTGGAGGTTTCTTCTGCCCTTCTGCAGCTGTGGAGCTGAGCTGCCTGCTCCATGAATACTTACTTAGAAAGAGAGAAAGAGAGAGGGAAAGAAAGAGGGAAAGAAAGA
>VZTI01001451.1:1032634-1077983 GCA_013397865.1 Struthidea cinerea
AAAGAAAGAAAGAAAGAAAGAAAGAAAGAAAGAAAGAAAGAAAGAAAGAAAGAAAGAAAGAAAGAAAGAAAGAAAGAAAGAAAGAAAGAAAGGAAGGAAGGAAGGAAGAAAAAGAAAGAAAGAAAGAAAGAAAGAAAAAGAAAACGAACAAGCTATTTCAAGGGCAATTATCTAAATGTGCTGGAGAAACCTGGGATGACTAAGTCCCCAATCTCTGGAGAATTTGCTCTGAACACTTTGATGAATTTTAAAGTGGTATTACATTCTAGGTTTTAATAACATAGCCTTTCTCCTCTTCTTCTGGCTCTAGGCAACTGTTGTTAAGTCCATTTTTTACAAAGGCCTAAGGAGCATGCGTTAATAAGGCCAAGTCTCTAACCCCAGCACTGCAGATCTGCTGGGTTGCAGAGAGCAGGTGAAAAGGGAGGTGCATTACTGTCAGCATCACTCCTGCTGAGGAGGGCTTTTCAATCTGCCCTGTCACGGGTCTGTTTCATTTTCAGTTCATCAAATTAATTGAAGGGGAAAGAGTTGTCACTGATCTCTAGTACGATCAGTGACAATTTTTTCAGATTTGGTTTCCTTCTTCTGATATATTAATGAACCGAGTCTGGATCTTGAGAAAACAAGAGACATCTCTGATTAGAAAAACCACCAGCACCACTGTGAAATGTCAGTCCCCATCATTGGTTTACAGTTTTAAGTTGGTTTCTTTGGTGAGCAGTTCTTGAAGTCTAGATGTTTTGCTGTTTGTGGTTGGAGTCACAAGCAAATCTGGTAGTGAAATACCGAACTGAGGGTAGGTTTAGAGGGCCTTAGTCCCTGCAAAAATTCAAAAGCCTGAGTCAGCAGCTCATATGTGTCTTTAGCCAACATCCAGAAGGCTGGACACTTAAAACTGGCTTAACAAGAGAAGACGTAGTAAGAAGGAGGCACCTAAACCACCTAATAGGGATCATGAGAGGTGCAGCTGAGCTTTGAGCACAGCCTTAGGGAGCTCAGGGGTGTCAGTCTCTGCAGCAGACCTGTAAGCAGGAATCCGCCCCTGAATGTGGGAACTGAAGTCAGTCCTCCTTATCTTGTAAAAATGTGATGCCCCTGCAACACTTGAGAAGTTTGTGGCATTGTGTAGTGGGAAAGTTCCATGTTCATTCCCCTCCCCTGCCTGAGTGGGACCAGAATTTCCAGCCAGTGCCTGTCCTCTCCCACAAGCCCCTAAGATCACTCTGCAAGGGTGTTACAAAACAATCAAGTTAAATCTTCCTTTGTGAAAAACAAAACCAACACCATAGAGCCCTGTGAATATATCTCAGATTTTGTTCCAGGGAACATCTGATCCAATTTAATCCCTTCCCAGCCATTAATCTTCAGCCAAATTTTGTTTCTCATTTTATTGCACATTATGATTTACTGCACAGCTCTGTGTTCATTATTACTTAGAGAAGCAGTTGTTCAGATCCTCTTTCTCTTGATCTGCTGATCAGGAAAATACTGTGCAGATGTGAACAGAAATAAGAATATTACTCCTGTAAGAGAACTCTTCCCCAATTAAACATAGTATCTGTGAGGGAAGTTATGATCTTGCAAATAGTTTCTGCTTCTAAGAAAGACTTAACAGCACAAATGAGGCCAGCTTTCCTTACATCAAGTCTACTGTTTGCTGCAAAACCAGTGCTGTAACTGACACAACTAATATTGCACAAATATCCTGGGAGGGCTCAAAAAATGTTGAAATCCCACATATATATCCTTCAGTACTTAGAAGAACCTGATCTGCCCAACACATTCCAGAATGAACCTATTTCCTTTCTGGGGAAAAAAAAAAATCTTGTTTGTTTCTGTCATGCACAAGAAAGGACAAAGCAAAAACATTTTTTCTCGTGATAACTACTGTTGAAACCAGAGGGTGTTGTCAGTGTTCACACAGATGCTGCCTGGTCACTGTGGTCTTCCTCCTCTCTTGCATTCTATCTGTGGGAACCAGAGCAAAGCCTGCTGCAGTTTGTTTCTGGAGTAGGAGCTGGCTGGTACTGCTCAGTTCTGGTGTTCATGACCACCACTCATCTCCTGCTAAGCCTGGTAACCTCATATATGTTGCAGATGGCTGGAGGCACTAAGGAGCAAAAGCACAAACCTGTCCTCTCTGGACGTCCCAGTTTCTCTCCTGTCTAAATTCCCATTCTGAAGGGAGCTCAGTGTCTTTCCACAAGACTCAAATTGACTTGTCTTCAACAGCCTGGCCCACCTGATGATTTCTATTTAGAACAGCCCTCAAATTCTAAAAACAAATTTCCTGCAGCTCAGAGTGGAGTTGCATTGTCCTGCACTGGGACACTTGAGAGGAAGCACTGAACTCTTGTCTAGCAAAACCCTTAGTGGATGTAAAATAACTGACCTCACTTTCAGAAGGACATTGAAACAATCTAATCCAATCTATCTAATGTTATGAGCTAAAGTTCTGAATTCTAGGCAACCAGCTTTTGAAAATTACTAATTAAGATTTAACCTACAATGGCTGAATTTAGCAAACAGATTCCTCTCAAAACATTGCCACTGTACTATCAGCCAGCACTAGTATGGAAGCTATACTGATGCCAGGACATTATTAACTCCAGGAAACACTTCTTGCATTAACAGGATGGTTTAATGGCTTGTGATATCGCAAGGAGAGAGAATTTAACTACTGGGACAAATAACAACAGGTGTCTTTCACCAAACTGTTATTACTCCTAAAGCCACGTTGGCACACACAGGTTTGCATGAACACCAAGGGGATTTGGGAACCCTGAAACCCCTTATGGGCAGCCTGGAGGGGCAAATGCTGTGGAAGCTTTTCTCCCGGGTTGTGGTGAGCACATCATTACACTCCTGTGGAAATTCTCATTTGGCCTCACAGTAGTTGTGGCTTTTCCCTTGGGGAGGAGGAAGTTAGAGGTTTCAAACAGTATTTCTTTTCTTCTACCAATCTGCCTATTTTTACCAAATGTGTAGGAGCTCTTGAGACCTCTGTTCTTCCATCTGTTGTGGTTGAGGGGGGGTCAGAGTCTTGGGAAACACGTACACACACAATGCAGTTGCCTCAGTCTCACTTGTAGACAGGCTACAGATGCTGCAGAGTTCTCAGTAACACATTATTTAAACTCTATTTAAATAATATGAATTCCTATGGTATAAGTTACTTTTTTTTTTTTTTCCCCAGCATGTAAATCACAACATGGATAAGGTTCCCTTAAATGGTAAGGTGTCTTTCAGCACCAGCATCATGAAGTGTTGTCTAAGACTTCTTGTCTTCCTTAAGATCAGGCTAAACCTGGTCTTACTGTTTGGGGTCGTGTTCCCTCTTGTGCCTGGTCTGTTTAATGGTATAAATCTGTGGTAGGAGTTGTGAGTCTAACCCTCTTGCTCAAGCTGTAGCTATTGTAGGACTTTGCTTAGGACACTGCTGATGTGACTCACAGGACATGGGCCTATTGCAGATCCCAGACTTGAGAGGGAGATACATGTGTCAGCCACTTGCGGCTGTGGGGGAAACCAAAGTGTCTTAAAATGGGCAGAAGTAGTGTTAGAAATGAACCTTGTGGGAAGGATGTTTCTCACTGATGAAGGGCCTTACAGCCAGCCTGTCCTCTGTACTCAAAGGCAATGGAGGGGATAAAGCATAGGAGTTTATTAAATACCCTGTGCAGACATGTATATACTGCCCTGTAGGGGAAACAGCCTAATTACTGCTCTGAGCTTCCAAGGAACTCTGAGAAGAAAAGCATAAATCTCAACCATCAAGAGACTTCTGTAATTCAGACCAGGTGTCAGGTAGGCTGTTGTACGGCTCCAGCACAACATGACTTACAATTACCTTTTTATCCTTATTCCTCTGCTGCTGACGCCCTTTAAGTCTAATATTCTCAGTAGTAAGGAAATTTGTTACCACTGAGCCAAATCCCATTTGTCTAGGTAGTGAGAATAAATACCAGCTGTAGATCATCTTGGATACTAGATTTTTAACCCCATCCTGGTCAATACAGAAATATGATAGATCATTCTCTACCACAGCTTCATAAACACAGAAAATAAAAATGACAAAGTTTAAATGACCTGTGAGATCTGGGATTCTGGCTAAGACCTATTTTACCACTGATTAAATCTGGAATCTGATTCATTTAGGACATGTGTAACATCAGAATGATACCCTGCTGGTTGATAATAATTCAAAAGCTCTATACTTACTGTAGAATTATGGTACCTGTTAGTTTTAAATACCTTAATTATTTTAAAATATCTTCAGAAATTATTCTACCGAGGTAGAGATCCTCTTTGTTCATGAATATAGATAACTACTGAATTGTAGGAATTTCTGATCCTGACAAGCTTTGCTGAGTACTCAGCTACCAATTATGAACAGGAATAAAAGGACACCTGCTGAAATAACTATTAAAGGATGTGCAACTACAACCTGCCTCTTATCAGATGGATGGAGCCAGTACCCTCCATCAGCAGAGAATGCAGTCTTACACATTTTATGACAAATATGCCGTTGGGTAAATGATTACATCAGTAGGCATATTATTTGCGTGAATACTGAACTGCTTGGATTTTAATGCAGAAGGAAAGTAGCAATATAGTGCCATGCTAAATTAGGTAAATAAAACACTAGAGTTCCATAGTGCTGGCATAGATCTTATTTACTCACAAATAAATCTGGAATATTTCCACAAAATTCGGTTTGTAGCACAACTATAAATCAGGTAGGAAACTAGGATTGTACCCTCACTGTTAGTAATAATTTAATAACTGTAAATTCAGGACAAAATTCCTTCCACGATTTTATCTACCCATTTTTGTCTAACAATCTCTTGTACCTATAAGAGCCTTTTTTAAATGGATGCCTAAAATGTGTATTAGTTTAAGTAGGAAAAAGCCTACAAAGCGTGTTGCAAATATCTGCAGGACAGGTACATCTTAAGCATGAGCTCTGAAAGCTCAGAAAATCCTCCAGATGAGATCCTGGAATGCCAGGGCCATAATCTGTGGAAATACTGCTATATGTTCTCCCTGTTCAACTCTTGCACCTTTCATGTGTCAGCCACTGCTGGAGACGTGGTCCGGAAGTGTTGGCTCAGCTGGTTTTATGTTCCTATGTAGAATCATAGCACTGTGCTAAGGGCTTGGTGTTAGGCTGAATCTAGATACTATAAGGCTTGTCCTAGTGCCTGAAATGTCCTGCTGCCTCTCTGGCTGACAGTTCTGGCCAGGACAAAATTCTTTCTACTCACTTGGCCAGTTGCTATAAAAAGGATGTGCAGCTGTGCCAGGCTTGGCAGGAGACATCTCCCTCTCCTTGCCCCAGTAGTTCTGAGGAGTACATCAGCTGTGGGCCCTGCGTTTACCATGTACGTGCTCCCTTCTGGCTGCTGCAGAGATGAACAAAAGGAAAGTGGGAGCCAGCCATGCTGCTCCTGCTGCTGGTCCGGGTAGTGCCATGCAGTGTCTTGCCCATGGTCACATCATAATTCAGAGCCAGAAGGTGGCAATCCCAGGGGTGTCGTTCAGCCACTAACTAAGAGCTGATTTATTTTCTCCCCAGACTGGAGAACAGATATGGAGGAATGTCGGGGGTTGAAGGTCCTCCCAGGACCTGGGGGCACAGCTCAATTCCTAACTGGAATCCAATCCCATTCCTGTGCCACCAGGCTACAGCTTCTGTCACTGTAGCCATGAGAGAAGACTTGGCAAGGCCTTATTTACGCTTTCTCCAAATCAGTTTAACTTTTCAACCTTAAGGCCACATTCCAAAAGCCATTTGCTTTCCTAGATCAGGAGTCATTCTGGCAATTGTACAGATACAGTATTTCTACCTGCTGAATTACAAGTGAGGTTTGTAGGTAGGTGAAGAAGATTAGTTGCACTTGTTATTTTCACAATGAACACTTAGGAGCATGTATAAGTGTAGCCAAGGAGAGGCTCTCCTAACCATGGGCTGAGGATGCACTGGATCAGATGGCAATTAAGAGCCCATGGCCTTAGGGAGTCACAAACTACTTGCAGAATGCGTCACAGATATCTTCTCCCATGAGGAAGTGTTGCAATCTTCAGTTTTATTGGCTTCTTTAAGCCCCAGATTCTTTCAAACTGGATGTTAGCATAGCCCCACAGCTCTGGGATAACAAGCTCTGAGGCACCATGCCGGTGTTGGGGTCTTTACCACCAATAGTACAGCTGCTCATCTTGTTAGCACACCTTCTCTCTCCAGTCTTTCCTCTCTGTCCAACAAATTCAGGTTTGAGGGATAGAAGAGCACTAATGACGCATTTTACCACCCCAGACAGGGTTGTTCCTTGACCGCCCCTGCAGAGCCTGGCTCTCCAACCCCGCCTCTCACCCCTTCCCCCAGGGATCATGCAGCAGTCTCAGGCACTCTCAGCTTCACAGCAAAGCTTCTCCAATTTGTTTGTTATTTTTTCTCTGGCTTTATTTACGAAAGTGGTGTGCCAAAACACTGTCCCCCTCATTGCCACCCCTTTGCTCTCTGTTCTGTTTCCCGTTGGGTGTTTTGCTCTGACACACCAAGTAAAGACACAAAACATGAGGTGGGAACATCTGGCCCTGGTTGTAGAGCATTGTCAAGGAGAGAAGTTCCTAGACATAAGATCAGCTTTTTCCCCCCTCTTCACAGGACCTTTCTGTGGGATGTTCAGGGCTTCCTGCCGCAGCCCCCAGGGTGGCCAGCAGCCCCCAGCCTGCGCTTTGCTCTCTCCAACACAATTACAGTCTGCAAATGTTTAAAGGCAGTTTCTTTTGAGTTAGCCACATGCTTCAAATTGTTATGTGGTTAACCACTGAGAACAAACCCCCACACAAATACCTAAGGATCAACTTGCTCAAGCCAGGGTGGTAGCAGTGGGGGCAGAATAGGAGAGGGAAGACTTCCTCATTTTGCTTTTGATGAGAAGAAAATAGTTATCTTTTGACTTTCCTAAAGTGCCAGCAGCCGCCATGTCACAGTGCGTGCTGGGTGATGCCGTTTGCACATTTGTTTGCTGAGTGTTCAGCAGCCGTGGCCATGCACACCACGGGCCACATCCTCCACTGGTGTAAATCAGCTCTCTGGTGAATAGGAACTGAAAATGCAACCCCCTCTCCCTGTGTGATGTGCAAGTGCCAAGCTGGGGGAAGACTTCTGCGCTTTGACATTGCCCTATCCCATGTCCCTTAACTCTTATAAAAGCTGAATACTTTTCGGCTGACTCACATAGACAGATGGATTTTGTTAACTCCAGTCGAGATAGAGGAAGATGCACTAAAAGCATCACTTGGCGGGGCTTAACCCAGCTTTGGGGTTCGGGGGGGACTGAGCAAGGAGCTTCACATCTCTTCCTGTTCAGCATGGATGGAGTTTGGCTCCTGGGTGCCACATGGGAGGAGCGATGTGTGGTCTAGGCTGAGCCCTGCTGCTAATCAGTGTCTGAAATAATGACCCATGCTGTCATTCCATCCCCCTCCCTGTGCCCTCTCTGGAGCTCTGCAGCTCCGCAAAGCCCAAGAAAGAGACTTGCAGCCAACAGCTACAGAAAAAGAAACACCCCAAAACAAACACAGAACTCAAATCCCCACAGTAATTCCATTGCATCTGCTTAAATCTTCTTAAGTTACAGAGGATTTTAGTGAAGTAAATTAACTTCACTTTGCTTGTGTTTCCTTCTATTTTTGAAGACTATGAAACTGTTGAGGAGCAAATTGTCTTACAAACTCATGGGGACAGTTTCTAAACATGACTGGCAGAGCTGTTCATGTAGAGCTTCTGAGAGTGGACCCAAGTGGAGATAGAGAGAATTACTTTGCCATGGACCAACTTTAAGATCGATCTTAACTTTATTTTAATTTCTAAAATGGCAGATTAAAGACTCACAACATGGCTAGGATAGTCTTGAGGGGGAAGATGCAATCCAAACATGATCTGCTTTCTCAGGTGTGAAACAAACTTGAATTATTAGCTTTTTGAGGAAAACTGCATGAAAAGGAAGGGTTAAAATTTTTTGGATGGGTGGGACGTTTTCAGTGAAAGTGCTTTAGTTCCTCTGGTCTGTTTATCATCTGAGCAGTGAAACATCACTGTGCTTATGAAGTTAGCTCTGCAGGACTCTGTACCTGTCAAAATTGTTTATCCATACTTGCCAACAACAGCAAGAAGAGCAGGAGGACTGGCAGTCGTGATGGTGAGTGAGTTAGACACATGGATTGAAGACGCATGAGTCGAACCTCCTCACTGATGCAGAAAAAGAAAATGAGCGAGGAAAAGAACATTAAAGCATGAAGTGTCTAATCTTAGAGAGTTTAATGGTATGGTTCGTTACAAAAAAAGAAGAATGTGCAGAATTTTTTCATGGGCAACTGAATAGGTAGGTCTTGATGGCCAATTAGTCCTCATGCTGCTGAAGGTTCAGGAGTAAATGCCTGCAGAAGCAGCTGCTGGGGGACATTGGCACATTATCGAGCATGGGTAAATGATTGGGAATATTGCACTTAGATAATTGAAAACTGATGTGACAATCCCTTATGAAGGAATTATTAAAGAACTTCTGAGTGCTTAGTATCCTTACGTGAAAAAATATAAAAAATTCTCAGTCTCAATCCAACAAAACCTTAATCCTATGTGAGGGCTATTAGGAAAAAAAAAGAGGGGGGCGGGCAGAGAATTCAGGTTTATAAAAAGAAACCCGTACACAATGAGCTGAAGGTTGTGCTTCTGCACTTCCTGCTCTGGGTGTGAGCAGAAGAGGAAATACCAAAATACCACCAGAAAAACTATTCCCACAGCATTCCCAACCTGGCTGAAACCAGAAAAGTTCTGACAGCCCTGCAAAAAGGGGGTAAAACCCCACAACTGACCCAGTCTCAAGGATCTTACTCATAGGAAGGCCAATAAAATTTCCAAAGCTAGGAGATTTGGTTAGACCTAGATGAGTCTCTATACTTCCCCTGACTCCTCATCGGTATTTTCTGCACTTCATGGATCATTGATGACATGTGACTCTTCTGCCAGCTTTGAGAGGAGCACATTTCTGCTGCAGCCAGTTTGATCACATCCATGACCTCAGATCATCAAATTGCATGTTAAATGCAAGGCAGGGCACCACGGCCCAGTTCAACTCAGGTGAGGGGTTCCTTGGCCCCCCTTTCATTTTTTGACAGTCAACCCAGTACAATGAGAATCCCTCCTACATACACAGCAAGAACTGACCTTTCAATGCATAAAATGCCACCAGTTTCAGTGTTGCCCCATGTTAATGATTAAAACTGAATTACTGGAGATTTCCAGGCAGTCAAGACTTTAGTTTGGTCTGGCTGCTCTAGCAAACCTTCCACTTATAGCAAAGAAAGCCTTGAAGATAAGCAGCAGGATCACGTTCAAAGGGTTGTACGGATAGCTGGCCCACCAGACAGTTAGTTTAAAACCTCAAATCTGAAAGCTTTGCAAAGAACTTGGAAAATGGCTCTTTACTGGTATAAGAAGGAAAGTATTCTGTCCTATTAACCCCCCAAAATTTAATTATAAAAGTCTCTTTTTTGATATGCAGTACTGTACACTAGAAGTCAGGACTTGTTCAATAGTCTAAGAAAAACAGTAAAATTACTATAAAAAAATAAAATTACTATAAAAAGCTGGTTTTCCTATAGATGTTTCCCTACATCTAAGCAATTCCTGAATCAAGTTTTTCCCCTACAATTAGAGAATCAAATCCCTGGACTGGGTCCAATGAGTAGCTGAGGAATGTTCAGCACAACCACAGCCTCCAGCCATGGGACAGAACAAAAGTTGCAACAGTGATGATGCTTTATCTTCCACAACTTAGTCCAGCAACACTTCCATGGATGCCAATAATGAAATCTGCTTCAAAGAGGCCTGAGAAGAAGATTTTTCTCTTTTCAAAGTCTGAGTCACTGATTTTGAGACTGGTCAACTCATTGCATTTGTGACTGTGGTTTAGCTAAAACCACCTAAGGCTGATAATGTCATCGTGAACTCTCACATCCAAAAATGAAGTTAAAACCTTAGCTAAGCCCCATGTCTGAATGCAGCTTTCCAGTTCATTCAGAGCAGCACAGCACTCAGCATTTTCCCTCCAACAACAGAAAGCCCCTTTCTGGCCTCCCGGAACATTGCTGCATGGAATACACTGTCACTCCTACTGCAAACTTATTTAAGAGACAATAGGGCAAATAGTTGGCACACAGATTCTTCTTAAAACTTATATCTAGATCCACAATAAAATGTAAAAGGCCAAGGAAACATGCAAAGACAATTAGAAAATGCTCATTTTTCTTTTAAAATTAATTTTTGCTGAGAGTGAGACATTGCAATTTACAATGTGGGCCCCATTCTGCAAGTCCTTTCTTACATGAGCTCTTTTTAAAGTCACTGAGGTTGTTTACGTGAGTAAAAGTTACTTACATGAGAAAGGACTCACAGAATCTGGCCTTACAGATTTTGCTACGAAGTTTACCTATACGTTATCTGGGCTGTGGAGCAGTTTGTGTATTTTCAGGAACTAAAACTGGACTTCACTTGTTTTTTTCGGAAAAAGTTCTGACTTCAGCTTCACCCATCTGCTTTTTGCAGTTTGCTCCGCAGCCACATTGAATGGACGGGCTCAGCCTTTGTCCCTGTCTCTGAGCTGCTCGTTACCAGCCACGCTCAGCCCCAACGCGCTGTAACTCACCAGGACGTGTGCAGTCTGAATTCCCATTCCAGATTTGGTCCTCAAGCCTAAGGCCATTATTCCATCTCAGACTGAAACATATGCTCCCATAGGCAGCTGAAAAAGAGCATGTTTCTTCAGGTTTTCTTGCCACAAAATGATAAAATAAAGTGAAATAAAGTAATAATAATAAAAAGGAAATCCAGTGTACAGCAATCCTCAGAATTCTGGAGTCTAAGACAGTTGATCAGCATCCATAAATGTCCTGACCGGTGAGGAGACACAGGCACTACAACTGGAAAGAGAGCAGGAAGGAAAACCTACCATGTGAGCAAAGTTAAAAAAAAAAGGGGGGGGTGGGAAGAGAGAGGGAGAAAAAGGTCTGCTCACTGGACAGCACTTGGGCTGATAGCAGGGATTTCAGGAAATCCAAACACTCAGACAGGAAATCTGAACACTGGATAAACATGCCATAATCTCCACAGATACAGTTAACGTGCAGCGTCCCTGTTAACCCATTGCCTGCCCATGGCTGAGCTTGAAATCAGATCTGCGATATGAGACGCCTGGAAACACAAGCTGCCTGGGGGGCTCCACAGCCTGAGTGCTCAGAAGTCTGAGCAGCAGCCCTGCATTCAGCCCTGCCCTCTCCTTTTTTAACTCCATTGATTTCTACGCAGTGCTGCTTTAGTGAAAAAGTGCATAATTTTCCTCCTCTGAGAAGGAGATGCACCCTGAGCCCCGCAGCAACCTGCCTGAACTCCTGTGTGCCACTGACTCTGGATACCTGGTAGTCCTGAGGTAGTTTTACCTGGTTCTTTTTCCACTTCTCTTTTGCTGTAACACAAGATTTGTATGGCTGGCTGTGGGATATTTTCAGAGTCCCAGCTATGATTTACTCCAGGCGGGTGCAGTGGGGACCCCCTTTATGCCATTTTGTCAGGGAATCTAGTTCCATGGCAGAGGGGCTGGAATTAGATGACCTCTAAGGTCCCTTCCAACCTAAACCATCCTATGATTCTGTGAACTGAGGAACAAACTCTGCAGTCCTAGCAAAATTAAGATGAAGCCTGTTTGGTTGGTTATTTCCGGAATATAGATTTTGCTCTTTGTGTCTTGTAGTTCACTTGTTATCCTTAAAAATATAACTTTTAGGCTTCTTAATTTTTTTTTTTTTATATGATCTACCTTAGTTACACTATTGATGTAAAGCTCTTAGCTAGTTACAAAAGCAAGGAGAAGCAATAATATTGCATAGAACTGACCCCTTGCTCCCACAGATGTAATTAATAAAGTGAAGTTTACATGAGAGTTGCCAGATTTAAATTCTTAGTATTATAAGCACGCACACACACACACAATTAAGCCCTTGCATGTTTGCAGAATGGGGACTTCACTGTGTTTTCTGGAGGAGGACAATTGCAGACTTCTCTGCTTTCCAAAGGTTATGGACTCCTAAGGCAAGGGGCCGCTTCCAAAAATGCTTCCTCTCTCTGAAAACTGACGTTTTGGGACAGTCCTGCCTAAACATGTCAGAAAGAAAACATCATGTCTTTCGATTTTCTGATTCTCCTAAGACTTCCTAGAAATTAAAAAAATGATAGATATTAGTACCTTGAATTTCACTTGTTGGTGGAAGTAATTAGACACTGAGGTAATATCCACTGACTGGTGCCCTCGCTTAAGGCACCAACAATCAGCTGCTCTGAAACGGCCCTAATGTAAGTCCCACATGCAGTATCAACCTGGATCATTATGTTAAGGTTCCTGCTAGGAACAAAATAGGAGCACTGTAGGAAAAGGCTTCCTTCAGCACCTTCTACTACTTGCAATGTGTTTCTGCTTATTATTTCAAAGACAGAAGCTCTGGCAAACCAGCATTCGTTACCGCATTCCCTGGAAGTGGCCAGGCTTGGACATCATGCCTGGACTATGGAGTTAGGTTGTGTTGGCTGCAGGGAGCCTGGCAGCAGAACTGGGGTGGAAAATGGGACTTTGGGGGCATCCCTTCCTCAGGAACTCTCCTCTGGTCTCCAGCCTAATTCTTGATGCAGAAAATTTCAAGTTGTGTCCTCAGGTTCCCAGTCATTCTCCTACTACTTTTTAGAAAGTGTGAGGCTGGTGATGGAGGTCAGTCCCTGTGAGTATGGTGGGAGCACTGGTGGCTGCATCTGTGCAAAGAGCTGGTAGAACAAATACTTGACTTTAGAGGCATGAAGTCATCTGCCTTGCCTAGCACGTGCTCCGTGAAACAAGGACCAAATGGTTACTTGATGATGTCAGGAGGGAACTGGTGGAAAAACAGGGAAAAATTAAAACATGTCGGGGTTGAACTTTTTTCTTTTCTTTCTTGTTCCATGTGCTTTGCCAGTGAGCTATTTCAGTTATTCACTTTTTTTCCATAGAAGTTCTTCTGTTGTCACGGTATTTTTCACCTTCTCTTTTCTTGTATTTTCCCCTTAGTGCCATTCTTTGCAGTAGCAAAAGGAAAGCAAAAAATAGAAAAAAGGTATAAAGTGCAGCCTTTTCAGTATAACTGAAAAAAGATTTTTTAAAAAAGAGAAAATAGGCATAAAACTTCAAAATATGCATTTTGACAAAAAAAAAAGCCTTTTAAGATTGAGAGACTTTTCATTTGAAAATGTTCAAGCAGCTCTAAAAAAAAAAGGAGCTGGGGGAAGTGGGATATAATTTATTACCACTAACATCTGCTGTAAATCAGTTAGAGGTAGGCAAACATTCCCTACCAGGGCAGAGTTAGGTCAAGGTGAGAGGGGATAAAGCAATAATTAAAAAGACCAGCATCCTCCAGCTACCTTCAATAGGCTATAAGCAGAAGAGCAAGTGCTTGCTGCTAGAGCTGGGGTTCTGTCTAGAAAAATTTCAAAGGTGGGGGGGGGGATTAATTTCTATTCAATGGAAAACTCTCAGTTTATAATACATCTCCAATAATTTCTATACAGAACCACACAAAGTATTATACTTTTCTGGATTTTTAGTTAAAAAAATAAGTAGAAAAAAATGTTGTGCTTATTGTGAAAAGTTTAATTTTATGAGACATTTATGTTGAAAACTCTGCAGAAAGGTGTTATTGTCAGTCTTGGCAAAACAGAGAACAGGGACAGCATGGTAGGCAAAATAATGAAGCTGACAGTAATAAACTATACAGAAACATTCCAGCCGAATTGGGGTAGAAAGAAATCTTCAAACTCAAGCAAGCAGAGTTATCAAAGCTAAAGAGTAGATAAAGATTCCTGGAAGGGCACAGCAGCTGCAAAAAATCCCCCATCACCTTAGGAAAAAAAAGCCAGGGGCCTTAGTACAGATGTTAAGATGCTTGCTTTTAAATTGGGAAAAACCCTTTACCACATCCACCGTTGATGTACCCACAGCAGCTGAGCTTTCTGATCACTTGTTCTATATCCCCAGGACGTAGCTTTGTGTATTCCTAGAGCTGATAACAAAACTGTCATTTCTTCCACAAAGAACTCTGTGGCTACTGAATTAAGACAAATCAGTTCATTAAAGATTAAAAGGGTTTAGATATGCATGTGAAAGATAAAGCACATGAAATCATTATTGAGATCGTGAAGAAAATGCTCAAGAAAGTTATCATCAACCTATAAGGCCCCAAGCTCTGTTATTTTTCATGTTTCAATGACAAGCCCTATCATTATAATAGTTGGGAATTTTTATTTTTTTCACTATAGATTTGAAAGAAAGATCAGTTCTTTACTGCCCTACATATTGGATTTGGAGAAGATTTCAACAGGATAAATAAAACATTTGGAGAAAGAAATTGCAGGTCCCAGTTTTGTCATTCTTCACCCTTCAGTCACCCAGAGGCTTGAAAAAAAAGTCTTAATAGATTCACATGAAACTAATTTATTTTCCCTTTTGAGCATGGCCAGCCCTGTGGCTCAGCCATCCCAGACCCCTCTCTCTCTAGCTACCAAAAACTGGATGCCAGAGAAATGCTGTGACACGCTAAACCAAGTTCCCCAATCACACTGTGACTCTATCTGGATTTACACAGCATATACTAAAACTTTGCAAGCGTTAGAGAAAATGAGTAGAAAACACTATCCAAAAGGATTTCATAAACACTGACACAACTTACCATAAGCTATAAACACTATTTTTCTTGAAAACTTCAGTAATTAACTTGTTTAGAGACTTCTTGCTGTGCTACAAAACATAACTCTTTGTGCACTGGCTTTCAATTTTAACATTTCCTTGGAGATCCCTGCCACTTTTATTACTAGTCCTGCTCCTTCCTAAATGAGCAGCCAAGGAGGTTTACTTTTGAGATCAGCATCCCTGCTGGCAATGTTGCACTAGGAAAAGCCCCAAGCCCCCTCCATCCAGCAGCAAACCATGTGCTCTTACATTACACAAGAAACATTGCCACTTTCCCCACTGTTCATTCGGTGAAATACAGCAGAAGCTGTGTTCTAACAGGTTTAACGACTTGTTTGTACATTTATTAAGCAAATAGCACCTCTTGATGTTCTGAAAAGGTCTGGGCAGTAGAAACTGCCTTGTCAAGAAGCACTTGACCCTTGGTGGTAGCTACAGGCTGCACTAATGCACAGGAGGCAGCGTATGTTTCATTTTCAACTGTTCTTAGAGTTTTCTTTTATATATATAAGAAAAAACCGAAACCCTGAATCATTTATTTTTTTGCCTCTCCTTCATTGTTCCTTGTTACAATGGCAAAAACAGGGAATATTTTCAAAGTCCTCTTTTTCCCCCCTATTTTCTTTCCAACGTGGCATGTGAAGGGAGGAAAGCAAAGATATGTACAAACAATTTTTTTACCGGCTCTGCTCAAAAAATGCTGTATAGAAATATACAGTAAGGGGTACGAAAGAAAGCATATGTCACCTAGAGAGGTCCCCATGGTGTCAGAGTAGCTGCTGACTTCATCTTTTGCCAAAGATATGTAAACAGTCCAGATAATGTTTAGGGACAACTATAAGTTGAATTATGCACCATAGACCCAAGTTACAACAAAAATGTTGTGTGGAGAAATCTGAGTCTCTCTGCATCGTTCTCTATAGGTTTCCAGGATGTCAGTTGTGCTGAAAGGGCTGGGTTGGAAGGACACCTTGGGCATGTGAGCATCACACCAGGCTTATTCTCCAATTGTCACCAAAGTTTTCCTTGGTTTCCTTTCTAAAAATGGTTGAAAAAGACACCTCCTCAATATGTTGTCATTGGTTTGCTACAGAAAAGTTAAATGACAAACAGAACTCAAGAATTCCAGACATTAACAAACACTGTGACAAATCCCAGTTGATCACCAGATTGGTTTAGCAATTAGGGGATTTTAAAAAAAAAGAAACGTAAGCTTCTCATGATCTGGGTCTTTGGTCATATGAGCAATTATTTTAAGCTATTTTAAGCAGACTAAATGTATACATAAAAATTAGTGCTATATTTCATGTCAATCTCTTATCACAAGGAGCTGAGCATTTGGAAGCATGGATGGGTGCCATGAGACTTGTCATAGACATGTGAGAGTCAACACTGTTACAAATGCTGCAAGCATCACATGCTCTAAGCACTGAATATTTGTAGGCAACATAGGCTATATGCATGAGTTGTTAGCCTGGAGAGCTTTAGAATGGTCCAGAAAATTAAAGGCCACTGAGAAAATAATGTTATTTCCAATTGTATTCACAACTTTTGGAAATAGGTGATGGCCATCATGGAAACATGCCTACGAAGAGGAAGATAAATCCATTTTTTTTTCCATGACTGTAATTGATTAGGAGTTTAGATTTTCATGCATATGCATATGTGTGTGCATCATCAACATCCAAACCCTCAAATTCTGATGAGGAAACAGGACTGAGAAACAAAGCCAAAGGGTAAAATAGAAGTCTCTGCTATGGCCCCAATGTATGTAGATGAGAAGGAGATAGCCCAGCAGAAGGTTGGGACTGCTGCAGAAAGATGTGAGTTTTGCAGGGAGAAAACCAGGACAGCGTGGGTGGTGGTGTGGCCTCTGTTAGACCCAGTGAGTCAGAAAGTGCTGAATCCCATGCTCAGAAAGAACTGCAGTGCCTGTCCTCCACTACCAATGCACCTGGGACCAGCAACAGAGAGGTTTGTGGGGAGAAGTAGTGATTAGAGAAGAGACTCTCTATTGTCACAGAGACTGCAGCACTTCCCCAAAGGAGGAATGGGCTCTGCAGTGTCTCATTCCCATATTTCTCCTCATCACATCACTCTTCTGGCTGCTTACACTCTGGTTACAGACTCCTCTTTGGGAAAATCTCCTTCATGTCTTGTGGGAGGTGGTGGCTGCCTTCATCCCACTCTCACTTGCTGTGAATCCCTCTGCAAGTGTTCAACAGTTGAAACACTCATCCTGGCTCAGCCAGGGTCTCATTTATGCTCTGCCATGTTATCATTGGGGCTTTCAAACACAGTATCTGTTTTAGGGCTACAAATCACATCCATGGAGGAAGATCATACAACACCAAACATTAATTAATCCCCTTTCTGAATGACTCTTCTCAGGCTAAATATCTTGCCTTCCTACCTTGTAATTTCAGCACACACTGCCTCACTAGCTTTGTACTTCAGAAGGAAGGGAAACCACAAAGCAGTGTTCATGTGGTTCTTCTCATACAAACAAGGGATTGTGACTTTTCCTCTTGTGGAGGTCAGATGAGAGATCTGCTAGTCAATCTTTGGTTATTCAGTGACTAAAGGCCAGAGGTTTATAACCTATTCCAAACACCTTAACACCTTCTGACCGGCCTTTGTGCTGCCTGGGACCCAGACCACACTCTGCCCCAGTGGCTTGCCCCACCTGTCCAGACCTAGGAAGCAGATTAAATTGTTAATGAAGTTTCATTAGGCAGGTTCATGGATAATGCCGAGTTCAAGCTCTTATGCTGGCCTTGGTCAAATCACCCAAACTTCACTTAAAGTGACAAATCGCAGGGCACTTCCAAACTGCTGTCTAGTTGTGTTTTGGCTTAATCCCAACTTGAAGCAGGATGAAGGGATGTGCAGTAACCCTACTCCACTCCACTCATACATTGCCCTGTACCTTCTGCTTAGACAAGACACAGCCTGGGTCTCTCTGGCTACACCTCTTACCTTGATGAACTGTGCCTCAGGTTGGGGTCCATTTTCTTGTTAGGTGTTTTATGTTGGTTATGTTTGCACTGTCTGTAAGGTCTGCATCTCAATTTGCAGCTCTGTGCCTGAATTTTCTCTGTATGGTGAGCCCCTGGCCTTTGTCAGACTGAAGCCTGAGTGGGAGCCAATGTCTAATTGATGCAGATGATCAGTAGAATAGGATATTTCAGTTGGAAGGGACCTAAAATGTTCATCTAGTCCAACTGTCTGACCACTTCAGGGCTGACCAAGAGTTAAAGCATGTTATTGAGGCCCTTATATGTCTTAAACACTGACAGGCTTGGAGTGTGGACCACCCCTCTTGGAAGATTGTTCCACTGTTTTGATACCCTCTGAAGCATGTTGAAAGAAGGACGAAGCAGCTGGGGAAGGGTCTGGAGCACAAGTCCTGTGAGGAGCAGCTGGTGGAGCTGGGGGTATTTAGCCTGGAGAAAAGGAGGCTCAGGAGGGACCTTATCGCTCTCTACAACTCCCTGAAAGGAGGTTGTGGCCAGGTGGGGGTTGGTCTCTTTTCCCAGGTAACAAGTGACAGGACATGGTCTCATGTTGCACCAGGAAAGGTTTAGATTGGACACTAGGAAAAAATATTCACAGAAAAGGTGGTTAAGCATTGGAACAGGTTTCCAAGGAAAGTGGTTGAGTCATCCTCCCTAGAGGTATTTAAAAGACATGTAAATGTGGCACTTAGGGTTAGTAGTATTTTACCATAGCTTAATGGTAATTTGGAAGTGTTTGGTTAATGGTTGGGCTTGAAGATCTTGAAAGTCTTTCCCAACCTAAAATGACTCTATGATTCCATGAAATGCTTCCTAATATCAAGTCTAAACCTCCCCTGGTACAGGTTTAAACCATTCCCATGTCCTACCAATGGATCCCAGGGAGAGGAGCTCAGTACCTCCATCTCCCCCTCCCCTCCTCAGGAAGCTGTTAGAGAGCACGAGGTCGCCCCTCAGCCTCGTCTTCTCCAAACCAGACAAGCCCAGAATCCACAGCTGCTCCTCACAGGACATGACTTCCAGCCCTTTCACTGGCTTTGTTGCCCTCCTCAAGAAACATCGAAGGACCTTCAGATCCCTCTTTAATGGTAGGTCCCAGAACTGCGCAGAAAAATCAAACACAAGCTGGAGCCCTAAGCCAAGACGGAGGCAAAAACATCTATCTGCCTCAATTCTCTGTGTGCAAATGGTCATGATCACAATGTATGACCTTACAACACATTACTTGGACACAGGTTGCACAGATGCTTTAGGAGTGGAATTTGTAAGGCCTAAGCATGAATTTTAAGGATGGGATGATGTCTCATATTTCTACCATAGTGGCTCTAGTGGTCAAATTGGATTCTTTGCTGTATAAGAAACTAGAGAAAATGTCATGCAAGGCAGACTGGATTACATCAGTTTTCCCTCTCTTGCTTCAAGACTTCATATACATTCAATATGAAAGCTTGGTTTTCTCACTTAAAATGTACAAGAAGTTTAGAAGAAAGTAATATTCTTGTCTGGGGGAGCTCCAAATCAAATGATTTCTAAAATAAGCCTGGAATCGAGAGCCACTACTGTTAGCTGTGTGAAAAAGGAGAGGAATATTAACTTCTGTGGGAGGAGGAGCTGTACCTTAAAAAAAATGTTGCTATTGAACGCAAAGCTGGTATGGAAAGCTCAAGTAATTGGAAACACATGTTCCTGGCTGCAGGAGTACAGCACATAAACTGCAGAAGAAAAATAACAATAGAAAGGACACAGAATATTTGAAAATATAGCAAGAGAAGTCAACATTTTACAACTTGTTAATAGTGACTATACCTGGAATATTGTTTCACTTCACCATTAACCTTAAAAGCACAAATATATGTGTTGATTTTCTGTTGTACACCAACTTTAAAATAAAACAGAGATCCCAGGCATGTTGGATGATAGTATTACATAAGGAGAATATTTTAGTAAACTATCTGAACAAAGATGACTCATAATGATACAGATGAATATTTTATTTTAAACACAAAATGTTGTGAATTACTTAGCACCTAAAAATAACACGCCCCCTCTTAACTTTCAATGAACTGTGTTGATGTTGCAGGAGTTTCAAACTTCTTCAGTACAGCAAATCATCCATCTTTTGTAGTCTGTTAACAAAAATATCTCTTTTCAGGCCAAAGCTTCAAACCGAAAGCACACATAAACCCCCTCACACCCACACTCCCTTCGGTTTGCAGCTTTCTGTTCCGCCTCTCTCCCTTCTTGGGTAGTAAAAGTCACAGGAGGAAGGAAGGCTGTGAAATCTGCATAGAAAAATTAAAATTCAATGCATACTGTAAAATATACCATAACCATACTGTACGAATGGAGATCAGTCACTTAAAGCTGTGTGGGTAGAGCTGTGGCAGAGCTGCCTCTTCCCCATCTTTGGTCACTTAAGTTTCTTCCCATCCCTGTTGGATATGTGAATATGTGTTTTTCGCTTCTTGGTTCATCCCTGATTTACCCTCCCTCTCTTCTCAGCAGGGGTGAGTTTTGCAGTTCTCAAATGTCTGTGCACTGACCCAGTTGCAGTCTAGGTCAGCCCTGGTCAGCTCGGGGCTGGCATATCCTACAGAGCAAGGGTGTCCCAGGCAATTTCAGTCATGGAAACCTAGATCTTTCTTAGGCCCTGTGCTCTTCAAAGTCATCAAAAATGACTTGGATGCAGTACTGGAAGGGATACTAAGCAAGTTTGCAGATGATACAAAACTGGGAGGAGTTGTTTTCTCCCTCAAGGGCAGGGAGGCCTTGCAGAGAGACCTCAACAAATTAGAGGACTGGGCAATCACCCAATAACCAGCAATATGAAGTTCAACACGGGAAGTGCTGGATTCTGCACCTGGGATGGGACAATCCTGGTTGTGGGGACAGACTGGGGAATGAGATGATGGAAAGCAGCACTGTGGACCTGAGGGTCCTGGTCTCTGGAAAGTTGAACACGGGGCAGAGGTGCCCTGGAAGCCAGGAGGGCCAGCTGTGTCCTGGGGGACATCAGGCACGGTATCGCCATCTGGGCAAGGGAGGGGATTGTCCTGCTCTGCTCTGCATTAGGGCGGCCTCACCTCGACTCCTGTGGTGTTTTGGGTGCCTCAATATAAGAAAGACATTAAGCTTTTAGAGAGTGTCCAAAGGAGGACAACAAAGATGGTGAAGGGCCTTGAGGGGAAGCCCTGTGGGGAGTGGCTGAGGTCATCTGGTCTGTTCAGCCTGGAGAAGAGGAGACTGAGGGGAGACCTCATTCCTTGTGATGGGAAGCAGAGGGGCAGACACTGATCTCTTCTCTGTGGTGCCCAGTGACAGGGCTTGAGGAAATAGCCTGAAGTTGCGTCAGAGGAGGTTTAGGGGAGGTTTCCTTTAGATATTAGAAAGAGTTTCTTCAGCCAGAGGCAGAGGGTGGCTGGGCACTGGAACAAGCTCCCCAGGAAAGTGGTCACAGTCCCAAGCCTGATAGAATTCAAGAAGTGTTTAGACAGTGCCCTCGGACACATGGTGTGACTCTTGGGGATGGTGCTGTGCAGAGCCAGGAGTTGGACTCCATGATCCTTGTGGGTCTCCAACTCAGCTTATTCTGTGATTCTAGGTTATATATTTGCTTTCAAAGATGTGAAAATATATGTCTGTTTGAAAAGCCATTTTCAAACTGTCAAATTTCAAGCCACTGTCAAATTTCAAGTTCTTCTAATGGAGGAGTGAAGTTTCATGAATAAGGCCTTCACAGTGCTGTAAGGTAGGGGGTGGGGGAAGGAGGTGGAAAAGGAGCTTTCCCTGCAAATTCATCATCTTGGATGACTCAAGCCTTTAAAGTTCCAGAAAGAAATAATTATTTAAAATAGATCAGCCTGAGACAGACAGCTAAGGTAGAAGTAGTGGCAGAAATAGCTACAGCATAGTGAACTAAATTTCTCAGGGGTTTCATATGGTTGAAGCTATTTCAGTAATCAATGGTACTTCCTGCAAAAGCTTGTAATCCAAAGGCCCTGAAGTCAACGGGAAACTTTCCCTCAGTTTTTTGGTCTTCACGTCAGACTTCTGAATCATTCAGTGCTGTGTATTCCCTATTCATAGGGAATACAACATACGTGGTCCATCAAAAGCCAGTTCTAACACTGCATCTCAAGACTGGCATAATCTTGCATTTCACACATTTCATTTCCTCCCTTTGCCAATGTCATTTGGCCTCTGTTCATCATGGGCCACCTTTAATGTGTGTTTTAATGGTTTTTCTTCTGCTAAATGCCAGGTAAATTATCTCATCTGTGAAAAAGAAAAGAAGGGATCCTTCAGAGGACAGACAGAAATAGATGTTGTATGCTATGAGGTCTTGAAAAGCCTGCTCAATGACCAGAGTATATTTTATTCCAGTAAGAGTAGAAACTTATTCCCACACCTACAGGTGTTTTCCAGCTTTTTTGTGATGAGCTCCACATCTCAATAAAGAAATTGCCTCATGGGCACTTATCCTCCAAGTCATTGTGTAACATCCCTGTGGCAATTTACATTACATGGAAAACCATACTGAAAAAGCATTTGTGCCTCTTTTTAAGAGGTCTTTAGAGGAATATGGGTATTGACCTTCCTGTAAAAGTTGACCATGGTTTCTGCTTTTGCTGTTTCTCTCATCTCCTTCCCTTGGCTCTGTTCCTTTCAGATGAAGTCCAGGACGAAAGTCAGCATACCGCAGGCACAGTGAGCTCACCACTGTGCTGTGGACCACAACTGAGGAATCTCCATCCCAGTCCTTTTCTAGGGTGAAGTTTCAGTGTGACATGCAAAATGCTAACAGGATCACAGATCTTATTTAAAAGCAAAATAAAAGAAAGGCAAATCAACACCCCCAGTGATTGCTTCAGAGAGAGCTTTACAGCAAAGGATAACATCTCTCCCTGATGCATTCTGCTGTATTTTTCCAGGGTCATTTGCCTTGTTTTTGCAGGAACAACAGGATGGCACTGGGACCTGAACTCTGACTCTCTGCTGTTTCTGCTGTTCTGGATGCTGATGCTGCTCTTTCACAACAGCTGAGCTAGATCCAGATGGACATGTGAGTTATCTTTTCTCTGAAGAAGAAACATCAACTAAACCCCTGACACTTTAATATAGTTAAGAAGTTGCTTCTGTAATTTCTTGGCGTGATAGATTATAGACTATTAACATAGTCTAATTGCTTATGAAAATACCAGATTGTTTCTTGTTAAAGTAACAGATTCACATCAATCCCCATTCATTTTAAATACATGACTTTTCAGCACTTTCACATAAAGAATGTGCAAAGAAAAGTTGTTGTTTTGTTTTTTTTATTGGACTTGTAGAGATGAACATGTTTGAAATTTCAAAATGGAATGATAGGTAGAGTTGGTAGTACATTTAAGTGCCCAGGAGAAGTATTTCAATACATAGAATAGTGCGTAATTTTTGTGAACATTCCCTTCTTAGAGCAAATGCGAATCTTTAAGTAGTGGTCTATTCTCAAAGGCTTCTTTTGGACCTGTCTGAAATCTCCTCATACCATGCCATGGAGGACAAGCAGGGATAAGAAAATAATGTGACAGTGATTAAAGGTAGAAATACACATAGTAGCAGCAGGAAATTTCTTTTAGCTGATACCTATCCCAGTTTTCCAGCTACTTAATATGGTTTTGTTGTCAGATTTTTAATATTTGTTTATATTTACAAGAAGAGTTTTTGAACCAGTCAAAACATGTATTTTCATGGTTCACATAAAACAAAAACAGAAAACTAAATTGCTGGGGAGCAAGCCAGTCAAATATCTGACATTTGGGACACTCTTCTAATTTAGAGGACTTCAGCATTTTCATAATAATAATAATTAATAATATGAGGAGGGGTCATCTGAGTGTTCTTGACCTAAGAAATATGGTGACACCTGTCATAGAAGAAGGTTGCACAAAACAGGAAAAAGGAAGGAAGCCATGGGTAGCCTTCACTTCAGATAACCTATGGCTTAAGTGACTGATTCCTTGTCCGAGCTTTTCCTTTCTAGGAGCTCCTGATGCTCAAGAGAGGGTGTGACACAAGGCATCAGATGATGGCAATGTTAGCTCCAGAGCTCTGGAGGAGATTGGCCAATGTCCAAGAATCAGGAGCCTCTCAAACATGCTGCATGCTGATAGCAAGATTGCAGTGGAGAAATTTTCCCCTCTTACGTCCATAGGCAGGATGTAATATGTGCATTACTCACAAAAGGTACTGCACCATGTTCACAGCTTTTCCCTAAGGTCACTGCTAGAGCTGAAGCATTGGAGTGGATTAAAGGGAACATTTGCATGTAGTGAAATCTTGAGTTGTTCCAATGTCAGTGGAGGCTGGGGAGCCACTTTGCTGTAGTCAAGCATGCTGAGCAATGTCTGATTTTAATGCAAACCAAAGCTCTCCTCAGCATGAGTGAAGGCTGCAGTGTTGTTTCTTCACATCATGCTCATTCTCTAGGGGTGTCTGGGTCATCTGTTGTGTGTACAGAGACATTGTCCCTCACCCGTCAGAGCTCCAGCAGCTGCTTGTTGGTGTTCAGAAATGCAACCAAGGCCTCAAGAGAGCGGGAGCCCATGCTGGGAGGGTGAACCAGAAAGCTGGAATTACAGCACTTGGACCTTGGCCAGAAACACCAGGATGAAAAACGAACCCTCCGAATGAGCTACTGAGACCTTGTGTGGCAGTCACCAGCAGGATGTTTGTTTTCCATCTCCTCCATGGGACCGCACATCCAGCCACAGTTTCCCATCTTAAAGCGGTGCTGGGATCTTTGTTCAGGACTGACTCAGAGGAAATGGTGCCACTCAATGGTGGCACTCATTCAATGGTGAATCACTGTGTGACTTCCCCCAGTTTGGGGGTTTTCCTTAGAGACCTTAGAGCTCATTCTGCAGCCTTCCTCCCCAATGGATGGATGGATGGAAAAGCAGGAGCTGTGGGATGGCAGCACAAAGAGCATCAACACTGCAGGCAGGGCTCTCTGTGAGCCCGCATGTTGCCCCAGGCCTGCTCCAGCAAACCAATACACATATGCTTAACTCTACACTTCTGAGGCATAATCCCATTAATTTAAATGGGATTACTCATGGGTTTAAATTCCTGCAGGATCAGCAGTGAGGTCTGTTGCTGCAGCTGCTGGGTGCAGTGCAATTAATGATGTAACAAGAGTTTTGCTCATTCTATACCCAAGGGCTGCCTTGCTGAACATCAGCACTGTTCATAGCCTCAAGCCTGAAAAATGAGCCCTTCTTCAATTCAAAGGTCTCCTGGGTTTTAGCTTTGCTTCATTGTCCTTTACCTGCAAACCAGACTTTCCTAAATTGAACTCTCCTATGGTTTCTGCCTCTTCTTCATTGTCCCCAGGCTGCATGGAGGATTTTTGTCTCTACCACTGCTTGTGGATCAATGGATCACCTTAACTGCCTTGATCAGTACAGTACAGAGAAACACACATGCGCATACACCCATCCTCCCCCGCTTATCTTCTCTAAACAAGCACATTTCCTCCTACTTAACATCTTTCTGCTAATCTCTACCATCCTGCTAGAGCAGGCTGCCTCTGAAAAAAAATAGCTTCTCTACTTGCCCTCAGGTCATTTTGGTCATTGGATCCCACTGCCAGCCCAAGGGTAAATCCATTGTCTGCAAGAGGAAAGTTAGTTAAAGCTGGGGATGAAAATATGACCTAAAAATACTCCTCTCCCCCTTGCTTTTTATATGGATGGGTATTTTATTTTCTATGTGATAGCTGCTTTTCTATCTGAAATTATCTGGCCACTTACATTTTAAATGAATCAGTAAGGCTGTGAAGCTAGTGACTTTATTTTAACAAATATCTTAATGAATTAATTAATCAGTAGTTTGGTTTCAAATGCTCATGCACAATGTTAGTAATGTTACATGTAAGTAAGTCTAACATAAAGAATCAGGAGAGGCAGTCTCTGAGGAAAAGTGAATTGCTTTTGTTTAACTGCATGTATTTTAACATTTTGGGCTTAGAAAAAAAATAATTCTCCCACTGGAGACCTTTTATGCCAAGTTTGAGCCTGGAGCAACTTTTTATGGCTCAGTTGCAGTAACCCCTTGAATATGGGGGTTTATAATGGAAACTCTGACAAGCTCTCAGCTAAAGCACTTCTAACAGATGTTTCTGTAATGAAAGGGCTGTGCAGAACAGGCAACAGAGAGCAAACTGTATTTTGTATTTTGCAAAGATTACGGATGATTGTGCACAATTTATAAAGCAATGGTGGCTTTAACCCAAAGTCGCACGCTTGCACCAGGCTGTGCCCCATGTGTGTGCATACATTAACAGCAGAGTGCTTCACTAACAGAACCAGCTGTTGAATGCAACTCTTGTATAGATTTTAAAATACAGGTCACTTTGCTCTTCTGAACAGTGATTTGGCAGTGATGGTGGTGACAGGTATGCTTTCATTCAGAGTGCCCTGAAGATGGACAATCAGTACTCCATTAAACTGGTCTGAGTAGCAACCAAATTGCCTGTAGCTGACAGGGATTGATTTGACACTTTGGGACTTTCTTTCTACACTGTGTCATCTCCAGGAGTCACAGACGTGGCAGAATGGATGTCCTGGTCACCTTCTCCAAGGGGTTGATGGGTTCAAGCTGAGTGCCTGGGGTGTGCTGTGCTGATTTGTCCCCATCTGGTTTGTGGGCCCTGGGGACAGTGTGGATTTGAGCAGACTGGGAGACTGGAGATGAAACTGGGCAGAGAATCAGGAAGTTGTGTCCTCACAGCACATTCTAACCTCAGAGACCCAGATGTCTTGGCCCTTGGTCACTGGAATGTTGAAGTCTGTCTTAAAACAGAATTACTAAGAGAAAAAAGATGAGCTCAAAATTCCCTAGAAACAGAGATTTTATATCTGTATATGTTATCAGAGGGTATTTTGGGTTTTGTTCTAATCTCCCTGTCAGTGCTCATTAAGTGGAGTGCAGAGTCACTGGACCATCATCTGAGGGTGTGTGTGATGGTGCTGGGGAGACCTTGAGAGGCAGATGCAAGGCTTGCAGAGCCTTCCTAGGCAGCATGCAAACGGCATTTTTATGTCACACACACATTGATTTGTTCCAAATGCCTTCTTTTTTATGAACATGTTTTGCCAGTCTGAATTCCTTTTGGGTGAGCAGCAGCGACAATGTGTAATTAACGTTCTCCTGGTTAATGCTCTGTTAATGTGCTGTACCCAGAAAAATGTGGTCCCTTGGGCTGTATTCATCACTGCCTTGCAGGTAGTTTGGAGTAACTGTGTTCCCTATGTGAAAACGTCACTTTTCTCCATCAGTGTAAGGAGCAGAGGCATCTGTTAGCACTGAATGACTGAGATGAAACTGCTTACAGCATTCTTCAAGCAACAGCAGAGAAGAAAAAACCCTGGACTGACTTTATCAATTTGCATTTGATACAGCATGTTATTTTTAGGGCTTAGTTAACATGAAAGCATGTGGGTTCAGGAGTGCGTGCTGGAGCGGGCTCCTTCCTGCCACCACATTTTGTGCTGCAGTGGACCTGAAAGGACTCCAACTGCCCATTGTGACAAAGCCACCCTTTCAGGGCAGCTTGTGGCATCAGTGCATTATCCTCTAAGCTAAATTGTCCACTTCTAAATGTCTGGCCAAGTGTTTCTAACTTCTCAGTTATCTGCTCCTTGGAAATGGTTTGGCTGCAGCACTAGTCCAATTTCCTGACTTTCTGTCTTTGCTTTTTGTTTGTCATGGTCCTTCTTCCCAAATGCCACCTTTGATGTATCAGAGCTGAAAGGCGCCAGCTGCCACAGGCTCCTGAGGAGAGCACAGCCCACACTGGAGCAGGAGCTTCCTTGTCACCCGCCTGTCCCTTGGCCATGGATTCTCTAGTTATGAGAAGCTCAACGTTTTCACCAGCCCACCCTTATCTTTCTGTGGTGGAACTATCAAGAAGCAACAGATAGCTTTTATCTGAGTGAACCCAGTAAATTTGTCATAACGGATTCAAATGTGGGAATGTTATGTTTATCTTAGTGGAAGGACAAATAATACAGTTATAACCATAAGCAGAGAGGAAAGCAAAACTGGAGCAGTGCAGGAGAGGTCTCCAGAGAGTATTCCCTCCAGCTTACCCTACATCAGTCTCTGTGGCTTAAAGGGATAAACATTTTATGTCTTCTTTCACCTACACCACAGCCGTCTCATCTGTTGGTAAATTTGGGCCTGTGCTGTTCTATCCTTAGCAGACCCCTAATAATCCTCCTCTGGAGGATCTGTTTTGATTTTTAAAGGAATTAGATTTGGAGGGCAATAAGCTGTAATCAAAAGTTCACTGCTCAGACTTAGGAACTGGTGATCTCTGATGTGCCTGCCAAAGCTGATTTTGGGCAAGGCACAGACATCCACATTTTAGTTGCCAAAAAAATACAATGGCTGTTATGGACTGAAACTTTCAGTAGCTCTGTTTCCATAACTGAAGATACAAATAGCTAAATTTAAGCCCACAAAAAATATTGTTATCATTAAAATACATTGATGCTGTATATGTTATTTTAATGGGAAAGACTTGACAGCGCATTGTAGTTATTCTTAAGTGACTGATAGTTGCGTCCACCCCAAGTGATCAATACTAGGTCAAATGCGGCCTATGGCAGTGAGTGATTTTCACTGCTTACATATGAATGTTATATATTTGTTTCCCCCAGTGCAATGCATTTCCCCACACTCAGTATTTTAACCTCCTCTTCCACTGTCTGGCTTTTTGGCAGGAAGATGTGGAGGAGCCTGTGTGAACTCATCCATCCATTTGCTGACCATTTGAAATGCTGGATGTCTTCTTGTAATTTATGTGTTCCTTTTGCAGAGGCTCATATATGAATAGTAAATTAGCTGAGAGTGCACAGTGACATACTCTGAAACTTTAAATTTATGTGCGCATATTTAAGAACCTCCATAAAAATGCATTAGGGTATTGCAGGAGTTGGGGGTGGGTTGCTGTATTTGGTCTGTACAAAGGGAACCTAAGGTGCAGAGTGGTAGGAAATCAAACCTTTTAGTGCCAACCTTTTAGAATAAGAGTGATAAGGATAGATTTTAATCGTCAGCAGCAGCTCAGTTTGTGACAGCATTAGCTTCAACAATTTATTGTGTTGATGCAGTTCATGGTAGCAGAGTGGCTATGAAAAACGAGGAGCAAGGGTTAATTTCTGGCTGCCTTTAAGCTGATGGCAGAACCCCTGATGACTTCAAGAGTGAAGATCTCACCTCAGGTTTCAGCTGGTGTAAGTTGACATTCCTCCATATACTTCAATAAAATCAATGAAGCCCTGATAATTTATTGCAAGTGAGAATCCAGCCCTAAGGCTGTTAA
Organism: Struthidea cinerea; assembly: GCA_013397865.1. Classification (NCBI taxonomy): domain Eukaryota; kingdom Metazoa; phylum Chordata; class Aves; order Passeriformes; family Corcoracidae; genus Struthidea; species Struthidea cinerea. The sequence continues at coordinate 1,061,857 of VZTI01001451.1, forward strand.
GGACTGTAATGTATAAAGCTATAATTACGAAACCATAATTCCATCAAGAGCTTCTGGCGATATCACGGACCAGAGTTAAGTGAATTGTGCAAATAAATGTAATAGTCTTGCAGTGCAGTAGAAATACCTCTCTCTCTCTCTCTCTCTAGATAGAACTCTTAGCACAAAGATATTAAAATATATTTTATCCAATCATAGCAATAATTGGAAAAGAAATATTAGCTGCAGATGTGAGATTTCCAGGGCACTGAATCAAAACATGCATTTTGCAGCAGCCACTTCAGAATTGTGGAGGGTTCCCTGTACTGCCATGGTAACTCAAAGCATAAAATCTCCTCTTGATTTTTATGTTATTTATCATTATCAATCAGCTTTCATAGTATGGCTCAAATGTCAATGCTGAATGCATCCAGATAGCACATGGGTGTTTGGCTGTGTATAACACAGCAATGAAAGGATGAGAGTAAATAGCCTCCAGTTACACCAGGAGAGATTTAATTAGATATTAGCAAAAAATGTTTCACAAAAAGGGTTGTAAAGCATTAGAACAGACTGCTGAGGGAAGTGGTGAAGTCGCCATCCCTGGAAGTGTTCAAAAAGTGTGGATATGGCACATAAGGACATGATTTAATGATGAACATGTCAGTGGTTCTAGGTTGATGGTTGGACCTGATGATCTTAAATGTCTTTTCCAAACTTAATGATTCATGATTCTAAAGCAAGCACTGTGTGTGCATAAAGATGTGCCCGAATGGCAGGAGGGAAGGGAAGCCCTGGGAAGGGAAGAAGACTCTGTAGGTGTTTGGGATGGAGAAACATGGATTGGGTGGGATGAAACTGATAATCTACTCTTCTACCTTTTTTCACCCCTCTTTCTTCTTTCTTTTTGTAAATCTGTATCTGGATAATTAGTCTCCCAATTAGACAAAGACCTATACAAATACTCGATCATCCTGTTCTTGCATATACAAACTGGGTATATAAAGATGTATGTGCACCAGTGGGTCTTCCTTCATTTAAAAATCAGATCGCTGTTGGTTTCTCTGCAGCCTTTTGGGTCTCTGAAACTTCAGGGAAACCCAGATGTAATTAATCTTCACCAGGAAGATGTGCCTGAATCACAGCCCTGAATCTCAAGCAGTCTGGAGCTTGAGGAAACACATGGATGAAGATTCAGTTTGGACTAGATGTGATAATTCTGAGGATACAGCTCTCTCTTGACTAGGAAAAGCACACCTTTTGTGAGTTAATCTCTTAAAATTAAGGCAGATAGAGGAAGAAATGAAAAAAAAAATAAACTTTGCAAAAGTGAAAAGCTTTGAGCAAGATATTTTCCTCTTCTCATTTGCTCATGTAACAGGATTTTTCAAACAACACACTCAGCTGTTGGGCATGAGATATCACTCACAGCTCCAGGTATTTGTTGAAAAGTGACTTCAGATTCAAGCCTCCCTTATGCCACAGTAAACTTTATTTTGTCTGTATTTGCTCAGTTGAAACTGTAAAGAAAATAAATGACAGATTTCCTCTGTGGAAAAGGCCTGCAGAATTTAATGTCGGTGAAACCATGAGGATCTTCAAGGATAGGGAACTGTAGAAAAAATCAGAACTACCCCCTGAAATTCAGCAGATTTCCTTTCTATTCTACAGCATTTTATATGCAATTTCCTGTTAAAATTAAAAATATTAAAAAGCCCCAAAATAGGCATTAACAAGTCTGGAATTTCCTATTAAGTTGTGAAGGACTTTTCCATAGGGACTGTGGCAGGTTAACTGCAGCATCTGAGAACTTTGGATCTGGCATGTGGTGGACTGAGTGGCAGTGAGAGCATCTGCCCTGGAAGGTCTGTAGCAGCATCCCTCAGTGCAACCCCTGTTCCATTTTCTGCAAATGAAAGAGCCAGGCTCTGATTCAATAACCTGTTCACCATGGCCTGAAATCAGTCTCTGGAAAATTTTGCTTCTGAGTCTCATTGAAGTCACTGAAAATGAGGCACATAGTGGAAGTAAATTACTTGTTTATGCCGTGCTTTGCTGTGCCAGGCTTAGGCCTGATCCTAAAATCTATGTGCAGCTTTTTGCTGCCTTCAGTGGGCTCTAGGGCAGGTGCTACAACAGCATCTCCCCCACACTAGGATACATGACAGGTTATTCCACCCACTGGGTTTCTCACAGGATGCAGAAGAAGTGAGTGTAGCCTGAGGCTGAAGACATATGCACAAGTGAGATAAGGATCATATATGGGAATTTTGCAGTGAGATTGCCCTACTTTATACAGCTGAAGATCTAATCCTGGCTATCTAATAAAACAGTTAATCTTCAAAATCTTCTTGATAGACTGTGCAAAAGGAGCCCAAAAAAAAGGAGCCCAAAACTGTCAATTAGCTCTGTTTTTAAAATACTCCAGGCATACATTTTAAATATCTGCACGTACTTCTGGGGAAGTAATTCATAGCGATGCAGGGGAACCTGAGGACGGCTCAGAATAAATTGGACAGCTGATGGTATACATCAGTTCCTCTTAGGAACAGAAACCCAATCCTTATTGAAACCTCACATAAGGAAGTGTCATGGTTTAACCCTAGACAGCAACTAAACTTCTCACTCACTCCCCTCACCCCTAGTGGGATGGGGAGAAGAATCAGAAAAAGATAAAACCCATGGGTTGAGATAAGAACAGTTTAATAATCAAAGTAAAGTAAAAAAAAAAAAAAAAATTAGTAATGAAAAGAGAGATAACAAAAAGAGAGCGAGGAATAAAACCCAAGAAAGACAAGTGATGCACAATAAAATTGCTGACCACCCACTGACCAATGCCCAGCCCATTCCTGAGCAGCAATTAGCCCCTTCCATCCAGGTCCCCTCAGTTTATACACTGACCATGACATTCTAGGGTGTGGAATACCCCTTTGCCCAGTTCAGGTCACCTCTGCTGGCCATGTTCCCTCCTGGCTTCTGCTCCTGCTCACTGGCAGAGCCCAGGACTCCAGGACTCTCAGAAGTCCTTGGCTCGGGGAAAGCACTGCTCAGCACCAACCAAAACATCAGCATGTTATCAACATTATTCTCATACTGAATCCGAAACACAGCACTGCACCAGCTACTAAGAAGAAAATGAACTCTATCCTAAATGAAACTGGGACAGGAAACCTCTTCTTTATATGGAAATCTTAACAGAACTGAGTGGGATCGCATGCTTTAGTACAGAGTCGTCAGCGAGTTTCTCCTACCCCCATATACATTGCTGCATATGGGGTGCCACACATTGTACAGTGATGAAATATAGTTGGTTTATTTGGCTGCCATGTGTCATCTGATTTACTAAACTCTGATGAGGCATATGGATGCTTAATTGAAATATATATAACTTTAATAAAGCTCTAAATAAGCCCAAGGAGCAGACTCCAGATGCAATTTTTTGTGTTTAGAATAGTCTGTTTTCTAGTACAAGAAGCAACGTGTATTGTTTGCAGGCCAGGTTTGCTTTGGCTTGCTGCTCAGGCTGTTCACAGGCCCCGTGAGGTGAGCCTGAAGGCAGTGGTGAAGTGGGTGGTGTGGCAGGGGACAGCACGGCCATCAGCACATCCCCTCGCTGACGGTGCTGCTGGGATCCAGGCACTGCTCCAGCATCCCCACGGGGCTGCACTGGGAACACCTGCAGTGCCCGGCTCTTTCTCCTTCCTGGTGTGTAGGAAGCAGGGCTGGGGCAGGGAGCTGGGAGTGCAGTAGTGGCGCGGGATGCAGGGGGATGCTCAGCAGATGGGCAGGCGTGCACCGAGAACCCCACAGCCGCTGGCTGCCGCAGATGCGGCGGATGTGAACTTGCTGAATAGACTCATGCTCAGATTAGCAATGCCTTCAGCTCAAGCAGTGATTGCTTTTCCCGGAACAGCAGCCCTACAAAATTCTCCCACACCACTGGTGTTTTGGAATAGCTCCATGAATCACAGTACTCCTCTATTAACCTGAAGATACTGAAGACATCTAATCTCTATTTTGATTGATGAATTAATTACTGCCAGTGGATTTTCCATTTCCATAGCACTGGAACTTGTCTGCACTGTTATATTGTTAGAAAAGTCTCCAGCACGGTTCAGGAACCAGCATTGGTCAGCCACCTCTCCCAGCAGGCAGATTGGAAGAGGTTACACTGTTCTGGAGAGCAAAAAACTCAGAAGTACAGCTGCAGGCTATTTGAAGCTGGTTGGCCTCAGTGACAGAGAAGAGGCCTGGGCATGTTTCATTTGTTATCAGAGGTGCAGCTGCTGTGTCCTCTGGAGCACCGTAGGTAGTGAGGAGACCTGGCAGGGCATTGCTTGCAGGTGGGCATGGGGAGCGCTCCCACGACAGGGTTAATGGGGATTGGAGACTTAATCCAGCCTCACAGAGGCTTCCCCATCACCCACACACGATCTCCCATTCTGCAGCCTCTGGCTTGAAGTGGGATGCCCAAAAGAGGGCACATTTTGGTGTAAAGGCACAAAACACCCTATCTGCTGTGGTTTCAGTCAGTGTCACTAAATGAACCTGACAGAGAACCAGACACAAGGGCAGAACAAGCATATTTTCAATGAGAGAGCTAATGTGGGGCTCCACACTGTGCTTCAGGCCAAAGACGTAAGGTCTGGCAGGCAAAGCCACAGCAAAGGGGTGAGCAGCTCATCCCAGCACCTATGAAAACACAGGCTTTCTGCTGGTACAAACCTCGTGGGAGTGCTGGGGTTTAGCCAGCCTCATTTGGGCAGGGACCAAAGATCCAGCAATGCCACCCACGCCTGTTTTCAGGCTCAGGCTGCATCACTTGTTTAGTTTTTGTTTCTGCTTTTGGAGGATTATTGAGGATTTGTCACAGAGAGCAGTGCTAGTCTCTCCTGAACTGTCTGGATATGCACCAGCTGACACAAACCATCTCTCTTGAGCTTTTCAGGTGACTGCACAGCCCCAGCAGAGCAGGATAGAGACTTTCCCATTGCTGGGCAATCCTCTGTGAGGGGCTGAGTGCTCCCGAGTGGTGCCCACACTTGCCCTCATCATGAGTGGGAGCTCAGGATGACGAGTCTGCTATGCTCCTGCCTTTTCCCACCACTCCCCATCTCCTCTTACACCTTCCCTGTCCTCCCCCTGCAAAACGGTGCTCCAGTGCAGTAGCTGTCTGTGAGCAAACCAATGAAAGATTGTGTTTTTAATTAGGGTTTGATACTAATTGCCTTCAATGGGGATATTTTCACATCACAGCTGACCAAAGCCAGAAGACATTTGTCTCCCTAATAAATCATTCTTCGTGCTCCCCAGGGTTGGAGATGAAGAGTGAATAGGCAGTGTACACAGCACCGGCCTAATTGTCTCCTAAAATATGCAGGCAACTCCCACAGCAGTCAACAGAAAGGCTCGTGTGCATCTGAGGGGGCCTTGTGTTATTACTGATGCTCTCACACTAAGGGGGCCATTGTTGGCTCCCCCATCCCTCCCTAGCTCTGGCAGGAGTGTTTCCATGTCTGCCAGCCAGGAGGATAAGCTGGAAGCAGATGAAGAGGAGGGGGTATTTTTTAAAGTCAGACAAAAGAAACCTCAACCCTCCCTTTGCCCACCCCCAGTCCTAAATAAAAGACTGGCTATAAATCTTCCATTTCCACTGACTGGCCAGGTTTGGAGAGAGAGATGCCAGCTAGAGATCTCTGACACAATTAAAAAATCAAAAGGCTTCTGTGGATAAACACTGGTTTGGCACCACAGCCTGACAAATCCTTCCCTAATCCCTATGAAACCTCCCAAACCAGGCAGAGAAATGGCCAGGGAAATTCATCTGCTTTGAATTCATCCACCACCATCACTGCATGTAGCCCTACTCCACTGGGAGCTCCCGGTCACCCCTTCCATATCTCCAATCCTCAGAAACCCAAATTTGTCCTCAAAATCCTGTCTGAACAGAGCCACACAACCCTCTGAGCCCTCTGCTCCTGCAAGACATTTCCTGGCCTTGGCTGGTGTATTTTGTACCAACAGGGGAGACTTGATTCCTTGTTAAATAACAGACATCAGAAAAATAGGGCAGGGAGGAACTCCAAAGCACTGTCTGGTCTCTCTCCGTCACTGCTGGTTAACATCAGCGAGAGCCTCCCTGCTCCTGGCAGAACTGTGCCCAGTGCCACTGAGGCAATGCCCCTCTGAGCCGAGCTGAGTGAACACCTTCCCTTTTGGCAGCTCATGCAGGTTCCTCCCTGCTTTGTGATAAACGTATTTTTCATCTCTGAGTGCATGTGACAATTAATAGAGGCTGAGGGCCAGATCCCCACCTGGTATGAGTTGGCAGAGCTCTGAGGAACACAGCAGAGCTCTACCAGTTTAGATCAGATGAGATGCTGACTGTACTCCTGAAATCCCCGCAGACTATTTGAGCCAGTGCTGTTCCAGGCTTTGCTGGGGCATCCATAAGAATTGCTTATTCCAGGCTCCCCAAGGAGGAAAAGTACTTCAGGTGTTTAACAGCACAGCTGATCTGATGCTCCACCTTGGAGCAGAAACTGGATTAAGGCAGGGAAATCAAGAACATTTCTTTTCCCAATCCTTCTATTTACAATGAAAAAATAAACCTCCTTATTAAACAGATGAAGGTTAAACACACACACACAGGCACCCAGAAAAGAGAAATATTGAAAATACCTTTACATTTTCATGACAGTGGGGTTGGATTTCTGATTCTCTTATTTCACAACACTGCAGAGGATTTTAAAGGGATTGATGGCCCTGCAAGGCAGAGACTGTGCCACTATTTTCTTTGGAAAGTACCTCGCTGGCTGTTGGTTCTTGCTACCAGAAAGAAATAACAAAAAACTGAAGGGATAAGACAAATATGCTCCTTCAAGAGTTTCTAATAAAATGATAACATTGAGCAAGGCTGCCAGTATGTTCCACGTCCAGATGCACTGCAGCAGAAGGGAAGAATTTAACATGCTTTGAAAATGCCAGTTGCCTGTTGCCAAAGATGCATGTGATTCCACTGCCAGTGGGGTAGGCGGCAGGGATTAAGATGTTAGAAGAGATGTCATCCTACCTAGGCAATGTTAATTTCACTGAAGAAGACAATGCAAAGACAGTCCTGTTTCCTGTGAGGAATTCCTTTTTCCCTCAGGGTTACCTCTGAATTCTCCATGATGGCAAAACTACTTTTACAGAAGCCCTTTTTGCTCCCTGAAATATTTTTATGGTTACAGCAACTAGGATGTAGGTACTTTTCCATCTGCAAAAGGGATTTCTGTGGCCCCCATGGCTGAGGGCATTTAGTGGTTCTCCACTGTCACACGGGAGGCTGGGATAGATACAAGAGTCACCGTATTGTGAGTGGGATGTGGCCCAAGGTCATGCCCAAAGCATGAGTCAAAAGAACAAATAGATCCTGTGAGTCCAGGGCTGGTGTCCTCAGCATCCACTTTTCCGTAAGCAAGGTGTCCATGTAGGAGTGGTGAAGCCCCATGTGTCGTCATTTCCTGGCTGTGCTGCTGCATCCCAGGCACTTGTCATTGCCATATTTTGTGGCTGGAATCAAACTGAGCTTGTATTTCTGGCCTTCTGAAGTGTCTCCAGATGATCTTGCTGTTTCCTTCCATTTTTTTTCCTCTTGTGGATCTCCCTGGCATGTTTGATAGAGACTGGGTGCAAGTTTGATTCCTGGTCTGGTCAATCCAGACTCCAGAGGGCTTTTTGTCAACCCTGCCCCAGTTCAGAGGTTTTAAGCATATATCTACATCCCTCCCTATTGGGGTGAGCATTAACCACATTCCTGTCCTGAAACATGTGATTAGAAGCCATATTTCAGTGGGAGTTAGGCATATGCTTAAATTCTCTTCTGTTCTGAATGGATACTTTCTTGAACTGGAGCCTACATTTTTTTGTATGATCCATCTTTGCTCTTCTACATACCTTTACTGCAAATTATTCTGCAATGCAATGCTCAGTAAATGTATTGCTCTGTGGCTTTTCTACAAAAAGCCCAATTGATACATCACATACTTGACCTCTTGAACAAAGGAGTTAACTTTACAGGATCAATTTACAAGCAGGGGCAAAAGATTTTGGATGGGAACTAGCTGTCATGTGGTATGCAGTCGAAAGAGCAAACAGCTTATTCATTATCATAGCACTGGATTCACAAACAAAACACAGACGGCAGAAAGAGCCTGTCTAGATTTCCAAACATATTGCCTGTCCCCTCACTGGAGCGTGTTTGTTTAAACCCTTCCTCTGTGCATGCAGCCAGTAGTTAGACTTAACTCCCAATTTCCTCACATTAGGAGTTTTGACCTGGGCCCTACTGCTCCCACTGTGCTCTCCATCACGTACAGGCAGCTCCTACCAAAGTGAGCAGGAACTGCACTTCAGTACAGCTTTGACAGCAGCCCTCAGTTGGGAATCAAGCCCTGGGCACATTTGTCAGTGTGGGATGTTTGTGCAAGAGCACACGCCACTCATCGGATCCACAAGCCCCCCATGTTTGTTCAAAACTCTTTGAACAACAGTCCCATACTCTTCACTTTACCTGCTCAGTATTCTCCCTTTTTCCCCCCCTTTATTAATCATTCTCATGTCCAGGCACCCAGATGTGCTCGTTTCACTTTCAGCATAATGGATGTGGAGGCCATTAAGATGATGGCATAAGTCTGTTAGTGCTTGGCCATGGAAACTTAACCCCTGTCGGCAAACGCGTGGTCACAGAAATGGTCTCATCAATCTGTCACTGCTGTCTGCAAGTCCTTGCTCTGCAAAGCGCATGTGGGCTAATCCTGCAGGACCTGATCCAAAATTTACTAAACCGAGTGGGAGTTCTTCTACCAATTTATTGGACTTGGCACCATGATTTTAAGGGGGAAAAAAAAGCATTGTAAGAATGAATTCAACTGCTTTAGGCAGACACTATTTATAATGTAACACAACATCATCAGTAGCCTCCAAATCTAATTCAGCAGGACACCTACAATTTTTTACATGTCCACCTACAGCAGTATCAATCGGAAATACAAACCCAGAAATAAAGTGATTTCAGTGAGATATTTTCCAGTTCTTTGAAGTCGGATCTAGGGAGATTTCTATCCATTTCCCCTGCCATGTACCCAGCTCTGTGTCACTGATTGGCACTGCTCTGGGGGGGTGTGTTGGCTTACACTCGTGTATTGAGCCCCACATTTACGGCTCTGCTGTGAGTCATCGGCAGTCACAGCCACAGCCAGGCTGCAATAAGGAGGGAGCCACGGCCGGGTGAAGCGAGCACATGAGCAGCAGGAAGGGAGTAACAAAACCAGGGAAAACATGTTTTATATCAAAATCAGCCATTTGGGCCCACCGCCTGTCCAGTGGAAGTGGGCTGTAAGTGGGACAGTACATGGTCTCCAGGCTCCCTTACTAATTACAGGGGAATTGAAGTTCCTTTGGGAATCCCAGTTTAGACTCACAGCCTCAGCACAACTCCCAACACTGAGAAAAGCCAGCTTTGGACTTCCTAGTCCAAAGGGCTTGACTCCCGAGTCAGGCCCTTTGGCCACACATAGGCTAGTGAGCTAAATAGGGCCAGGCCACAGGCTGGACATCCTCTCCATAATTATTAATCCCTCAAAGGTTTTAACCTATCCCAACCACTGCTGCCATAGATTCTGTGGCACAGCTGGGAGGACAGCAGGGGCCAAAAGGTAGCGAAGATGAAGCTGTTCTGGTTTGAGCGTGCAGAGTTCAGTGGGGGGAGATGTATCACTTCAGTTGCCCTTAAGAAGATGCGAAGTGTCCTGGCTTGTTTTATTTACCAATACAAGATTTTCTTTAGAGTCTGCCTTTTACCCAAGAGTAATTTTTTACATCTACGCTACGTGACAACACTGTTTCTAACTGATATGGTGGGATCTGCTTTATCCATCCCTGCACAGTAGTAGGAGCATCCCTTAACAAGGAGACACCTGGAGCGATGTGCTGATCCCTTCGGCCATGCCACCCTCCCACATGCTCTGGTCATCATCTGCCCGCAGTCAAAGCCCTGGCAGAGTTCCTGCTCATAATAAAGTCCATCAGTCAGGCAGACAGTTTGCCTGGTAACACAGACCTGGGTAGGAAACAGGCTTTCTGCTCTGGCATTGGAGGCAATAGGGACGAATTAGCTGGTTGGGTTCTGCTTCCAGTAAAGAAGCTTGTGATCATCACTAGCAGATGGAAACCAACTCGAGATGCATCTTTGCATTTCTCTTGAATGCCAGATGAATATTTATCCATAACTGTAGCTTGTTCTGTTTGGGATTTTTCTCCCACACAACATGAACAAGAAGCTCTGCAGTGATTTTGGCACAAAGCCTACATACATCTTGCCCTGGGCCAAGTGATGAGCAGGGACATAAATGTGCTCACACAGGTCAGTTCACAGCATGCATGAGAGCGTCCTTGCTGCACACTGTGGGCATAGAGCCTCTTTTCTTACAAGAAGTCATAACTGAAGGAATTAGCCGTCTTTTCTTCCTGTAAAACGTCAGAAGGTGTTTAAACACCTTTGAAAATCCCAGCCATGGTACTTGAGAGCCCCACTTTGAGCACCACTTGTAGCAGCCTGAGTGGTGGTGAAGGGTCAGATCTCCCCAGACTGGGAAATGTTACAGACGTCATCAAAAGCAAAATAATAGCAGTAGCTGTGCTAAAAGGCATATGGACCCGTGGTGCAGAGATGCACCAGGTGCTCTGCATGAAGGGCAGCCTTGCCTTGGAATCTCTGAAATGCTGCAGAAAGTAATCGGGGAGGGAAGCAGGAAACCACCTTGGAAAGCAAGACTTTTGTGGCCAAGAATGGAAGGAGAAGTGCTTTGGGTCTTGTGCAGGTGGGGATTTGCTGCAACAGACTCATGAAGTCAATGTTTGTGCTCAGGGCTGTGAATTGTGTGTGGTGCACAGCAAGGGGGGCTCAGCAGCTGTGTGGGATGCTGACCCCCAGATTTAACAGCAACAGAGCCCCAGTCATCTTCCTCTGGATGGATGTGGTCTTGTGATTTGTGGTATTTCTGAGGGCTGACAACTCGGGAACTGCCTCATCCCATTTTTCCTTGTCCTCTGCCCTGCCCTGGTGGAGATGTCTCTATCTGCCAAGGTCTGCTGCTTGTCAGTGCAAAGAAATAAATAGAGCCTGAGCAGGCTGTTGTGGTTTCTGATTTGCTTGCCTATATATTCAGAAATTGTCAATATGTTCTGAGCAAATCAACATGGCTTTAATGATTGGGAAGGAAAAGAAACAAACTCCAGTCATTAAGTACTAATCACACAGTTACTATATTACATCAGACCTGGCAATGAAATATCCATCTCACTGCCTGCAAAGAGATCGCTGAATCAATTTTTTGCATTAACATTTTATTCCTTCCCATACTAGACATTTGTTCAGCTTGTTTATACTCACGCCACATGGCCACAAGCTGTGTAGTTAGTAATGAATGAGGGGAGACATTTATCTTTGGAAACTTAGGCCAAGCCAAAAAGTTGATCGCTTGTTTTTGTAGAAGAATAACACATGTGAGATTTACTCAGATAAATCCCACCAGTGGTAATGGGATTGCCTATGTTAATTGCCCACATAATAAATTCCGGTAACAGCAGCGAGGGTTTTAGAGTCTGCAGTGGGTTTTTAGCATTCCTTTACTGATGATGCCAGCAATGCAGGGAAGTACAGTGTCCTGTACCTCTCTAAACACAGGCAGGTCTGAGAGCTGGGTTCAGCTTCTTGGACACCAGCTTCTAAGTGCACCTTCTGCCAATCTCTGAGCTCAGGTGGTGGGGTTGTGGCTGGACTGCCGCATCCCTGCCCCAGCACCTCAGTCCCTCCTGGTGTCAGTGTCCCTTCACAAACATAACAAAATGACAAGTTTTTTAGCAGTTCCCACCTCCTCCTCCTCTCAAACCACAGCCATGCTTAAACCCACCACTAAGGCGGCCAAGAGATGCTGCTTCCAGGGGTGACAAAGAACATCCTGCTGTGGTTGTTGAAGCATGCTAATTTTCATGACTTTTTCCCCCCCTTGTTTTGCTATTTTTGCTCAATCCAGAACAGCCAGTTCCCTTGGAAGGTGATGGCATGCACAATCAGGTGTGTGGCATGTGTGCGTCCTGCCCCATTGTAGCCTCCTTGCCTAGGTGGATAAAAAGATTTCAGCAATTTTGTGTGTATACAGGCTGTGCTTCTGCAACCTCCCACTTCCCTTTCTCCTGCATTCAAAGCAGCAACTCCCAGAACCCTTTTTCCCTTCTTATCCAGCTCAGTTTCCTTGTTTACTTCTCTAGTCCCTTCCCATGCAAAAGGTGACTGCATATGAATGAAGCAAAAGGAGCCCGGTACATGAAAGTCTGAAACTTAGATAGAAAATGGGTTATGCAACTTTCCCTGCCTAAGCTGCTTAAACCTTAGGAGAACAAAACATTCCGGTAACTTTTTTTGGAATAAAACCCTGTGATTGAGAGAGAGCAGAACAACAATTTGCTCAGCCCCAGTGTTATCTCCAGGCTGGGTATTTTGCTGGAGTATGGAGGAACTGAGCTCTTCAGAGCTAGTATGTAGAGGCACACATTTCTCCTCTTCTTACAGCTTAGAGCAGCTAATTTAAAATTTAATTTCCTGAAAGTCGCCATTCTCACAAACACAACCAGATGCCCACTCTACGATAAATCTATTTATATCTCCAGCCTGAGTAAAATGAATCTACTGTTCTAAAATCTATAAGTGAAAGTGGATCTGATACTCACATGGACATGATCCTTTTCTGCTGGGAAGCTCTTACACACAGAAACATTAACAGGATTTACAAAATCCATCTGTTTGCAACACCAGCACCTCGGAGTGCAGTCAATGCATTCAGACTGTAAGTCACAGCAGGTGCACAAACTGTGGCTGACTCACGCAGCATACAGATAGCCTAGCACTGCTCCCCGTTTCCTGTCTTTGACAAAGAGCACATTTTTACTCACAAAATAATTGAGAAAAGCTGATTCGAATTTGCCGAGTCAGAAAATTCAGAGCTCAAACTATTGGAATCGGTGGATGCAGTAGGGAAATTTGTAAAGTTGAAGTACAGCAACAAGATGCAAAGCATTTCCGCTGGCGTTCCCAGAGCCCCTTACGGCTGAGGAACTCTAAGCTACTTATAGATATCAATGAATTAAAACTACAGCATTCCTGAGTGCTGGGTAATTTTATTATCCCTTCTGCTAAGAGGAAAACTGAAATACAGAGAGAGAAAGTGGCTGGGCTGTGGTTTGTCTGCTCAGCTGCTGGAGGAGGAGGCTTTGGGATTTCAGTGCAAACCACATGGGGGTGGCATTAGAAGTAAAGCTGTTGCCTCTTCCGGCGAGCAGGACCGGTGTCTAGTGAGCAGTTCTTTTCATGGACAAAAATGCAACATATTCTGCTTTGCAAATCTACCAGAGATGTCTCTCCCTCTTGCTGGGGTTCCCAAAGGGTCATAGTGGGAGAGCAGGTGGGGCAAGTTTGCTCAGTATGGGCTCCTCAGAGAGGGAGTAGGGAAGGAGGACCTCACATAAGCTGGTATTTATTTTGACTCAATTCTGGTATAGGACCCTTTCCACATATTGAGTATTCCAGAACTGACCAGGGAATTGATCTTTGCAAATACAGGTGTGAAAAGCTTGGGGCTGCCAAGTAGGTTTTGTTTTGTTGTTTTTCTGAGCAGTCTTTTCTTTCCACTGTTGTTTCTGTCATCCAGGTTGTTTTCATGTCAGATTTTGAACAGGTGGCCTATGCCAGCCTCCATAAAGGGGAGGAAACCCCATTGCTTCAAGAAATTAAATAATGGGAAAGCTTAACTCAGAAGAAATAAGAAATTATGAAAACAGAACAAATCTGACCAGTTGGGAAGCATGTTACAATTCCCCCAATTCTTTGGCGTCTTTGATTTAAATGGAAATCTGGTGGTTGGCTTCATTCAGGGAATCAACAAACCTGGGCCTGGGCATCAGTGGTCTCATGGACTAGCTATATTGCAGCATGTGCTAGCATGTGGGAATGGAAATAGTACCCTCCTTTTTGACATCCGCACCTGGGCTTTTTAGGTGGCCTCCCTGCACTGCCACTGGGGAGATATCAGCCCTCTGAGCTCCCCTAGATCTGCTGCCTGCTTTAGGGTGGGTGGATCATTGCTTCCAAGTGCTGGTTCCTCTCATTTCATTGCTAGAGGAGACTCAGTAATGGCCTGAGATGCACTTGTCTGTATTTTATTTAGTTTAATCTGTTTGGATAAATCCCACCCTTCCTTTCCAGATAAATGCCTGGCTAAACCAAGGGCAAAATTTTAATGTTCTGCTGGCAATAGTACTGGGAAGATGTGGCTTTTTGTGACTGCTGTTCATGGGAAGCCAGCTGGGGCTTGGCAGAGCTGTGCAGCTGAGTCTGACTTAGTGACAAGCAGGATATAAATGGCAGGGACACAAAGCTCAGAAACTCATTTACCTTCTCTCTCAAATGCTTTTTGCAGGTCACTAAGATGTTGGCAGTGTGAATGTGGCCTGACAGATATCACGCCAACAGCAGTTTCCTGGATGCTGTCCTGAATCTGCTGTCCTCTTGTAAACACTAACTCACACCACATCATGCTGCTGTCTGCATTTCCAAGGCCTCTCATGATAACCCCATGTGATGATATTGTAGATTTGTAGAGTTGTCTGTAGCAGCTTTTTTACGACTTTCAGTGCTTGCTTGTTTTTCTGATGTGTTTCTGCTGTTGTCTTCCAGCTGTACTTCCTTTTTTTATTTTCTCCTTATTCTGGGAAAGAGATCTGTGAAGAAGGTGAGTCATGTGTCACACACATGGGGAAGTATCTTACTTCTGTTTTCCTGTCAGGAGGGTTGAGTCAAGAAGGACCTTTTGTGTGGAAATGTTTCATCATCATCAGAGCTGTGTCAGTGAGTTGTGAATGGAGAGGCTGCTGAAGCAAGAGCAGACCCTTCAATTGTCACCTGAAATGGACTGGAAAAGGCAGACCACCTGGGTAGTAGCAGTGACAAAATATGAGGGGTCTTTGGCACGGCTGGCAGCCAGTTTGCTTCTCCATCTTTTAATTGTCACATTCCCTTAAGAACTGGTGTTTTGGACACTTTTAACACCCATGCCATGATGAGCCATGCTGCTCTTGTACAGTCTGGTCCAATGGCTGGGATGCTGCAGTCTGATGTCACAGCTGAGAAAAGCAGAAGAGGTTGTTTGTGTGAAACCAATGTCTTTTCTTTCTGGCCATGCCATGGTGTGCAGCCTTATGGAAACACCTCTGGCACCTTTCCTGCTCTCAGTGTCACCCAGCAGCTTTCCATCCAAGGTGACAGGGGGTGGTTTCTGGGTGGGCTGAAGATGGCAGGGATGGATTCTCAGTGCTGCCCTGTGTCCATGCAGGATGGGCCCAGTTCCCAGATTGTCTCATGATGGTCTCCCATCAGGGGAGAGGCAGGTGCCCTTGGTGGGGGAGGTAGCCCTGTCTGGTCTGTGCCCTGTGTGACATGCCTGGGTTTGCACTGAAGCTGTGTTTCATCTCACTCTGGGCCCTGTGGTGCTTTACACGCTGAATGTACTTTTCTGATTAAACAGCTGAAACATGAAACCCAAACAAAGAATTAGTGAAACCCTCTTTCATTTTCTATTGCTCTATACTAGATGCAAATTAGTTGTTTTGGGAGGGCACCTCGCCTCAGTTCTCAGCAGCTGATTTCCCAGGGACAGGGAGGGGAGAGATGCAAATTAAAGATCTGTAGACCTTTTTCCCAGCCGATAGCACTGTCTGCCATTGCACCCACATGAAAACAGCTCTGCCTCAGTGTCCTCACCAGAATGGCTGGAAGTAGCACAGACTCCTACAGTGCTAAATAACACCTGAGGCCTTGCCCACCTCTCAGAGAAACTTGACCTAGTTTCTCCATCAAAACACCTGCATTACCCACGTACCTAAGCAGTACATCACAGTAAGAGTTTTTCTTTTTTCCTCCACTGAATTATTATTATTTTTTTTAATGTGGCTGACAAACAGATTCTTATTTCAATTTGATTTATTCTGAGCTGACCTAAATATTTTGCTTTCCTCTTCTGTTGGGTGCAGTTTTTTTGGTTGTTTTTTTTTTT